>NJDD01013187.1:32642-52151 GCA_002245505.1 Calephelis nemesis | reverse complement strand
TCCCAAGAGAGCCCCACCGCCGCCATGGCGCCGGTGGACAGCTTGGCGTCGAGGATGCTGCGGCCCCGCCAGTACGCCGCCAGCACCGCCTGCTCCGCTGTCAGCGTCTCGTCCGCGTACGCGCAACCTGTAACGCATGGTGCGACGACAACGGTTATGGTATGTAGATGTGAAGACCAGAGCATCTAAGATTCAAGAAAATCTGGAGTTGTCTTACAAATGTAAACAATAAAAGGGTGCCTGACATATTTCGGCCTACGAATAGTAGGCAGAGAAGTGAAACAAGTATAGTAGATTATGGTGGTGTACTAGACTAATCAAGGAATTGTAGGTGTCTTTACCACCTTGCCAAGTTTAAGGACAAGCCCATTTTACTTTAACAAAGAAGAGAGTGTCGAGTACTAAATGACACGATTTCATCAATCCTTTCTAGCTTCTTTCACATTAAATACTCTTTCCATACAATCACGCAAGTTTAAGAAACTCGTTCCCTCAAATCGTTCGGGTATTATTCGAGGATTGTGTTCATGAAACATGTGTTTTAAACGCGAGGAGCGTTACAAAACAGCGAAATTACACATACATTAAAGCCGGCCTTATCACAGAGGCAGGCGATAAGGAATCTCTTCCAGGTAACCTTATGTTATGGAACAAGATTCAATTGTGCAATACAGCATCAACAAGAAATATACATCCGATCTTAAAATTAAGGTTAGAGTACAACAGGCGGTCTAATCACAATAAAGGGGGTTTCTTACAGACATCCAACTATGTATACTACTTATGTAACTATGTATGTAACAGTATGTGCTAAGAATTTAAATTTTTGTTGTGCTGTAGTTATTAACATGCAAGATGAACAGCATTTAATATCATACACTAGATTTGTATCAATTACCTGATAATAAATTACCCTAAAAGCAGGAACTTGTCATAAGTATTTACATGTAGTAAAAGCAAACAAAAAATGTAACGTAGGAAGTGACGACCTAATATAATCCTGAAAATATCAAACACATACACGCACGAAATGTTTAGACGAATTTTAGAGATAGATGAATGAGTTTTCCTACCGATCTCGCCTACAGAGTGACCGACGATACCGTCGGGGCGGATGTCCACTGCGCGGAGGACGTCGACCAGGGCGACTTGTACAGCGGCGATGGAAACAAACGAGTTGATGACGTCCTCGAAGGCGGTGTCGGGCGCGTCGGTGAGCACGTGCACGAGGTCGATGCCGTGCTGTTTGAGAGCCGCCGCCGAGCGCTGCACGCTGCTCGCGAACACCGGCAGCTTCATCAGCGTGCGCGCCATGCCGGCCCATTGGGAACCCATGCCGGAGAACACGAACCACACTGGACGTGGCTCGCTTTCTACTTCCTATGTAACAATACATGTTGTAAGCCGTGAGTGTCTGGGATCCTTTGCAGAATAACCCTTCATGCCAGGCAGCTCGTAAATGGCAAGCTTGATTTACCGTCACTAGCACCATAACATCTGACTAGAAGGTAGAGTTTCGCAGTGACTTGTACACATTGGTACTATCGCCTTACCTATTCTTGCTGCCATAAAGTCAGTTTTTGCCGTTAATATGTTCCGGTTTACAGGATAAGGTAGCTGGTAAACTTGCTTTTGCTCGAGGACCAACATCCCGGCCTCTGGTTGGCAGCGCACCATTACCACCTTTAGTGTCTCTAGGTGGCGTGAATTTCTTACCATCAGGTAATCCGTCTGCTTATTTGACTTCGGATATTTTAAAAAAAAACATTTACTTCATGTGAAGCACGGTTTAAAATAAGAATATTTGGGGAGTAGATAAGATATTTTCAATTATTTTTGTGGCAAAACAGCTCTGTCCGAGATTATTTCTTAGACTCAAATAGGATTAGAGTGACCTCATTATTAACAAACGTTCTATATGTGTTTTGCTATATTATTGTACTTACATTTTTTCAAAATAGTTTTAGTCTTTTAAACTTATTATTTTAAACGATCAAAGCGTCAATTTACGTACGCTTTTACACATAACCGATAACGTTGGTCGCACGCATGAAAAGAACAACACAAAATGCTTACTTATCGTTTGATGGTGTCCTTCGATAACTCCCTTATATTGACTTTCGTATAATGAATTTCTTGTCAACTACAACTTGTGTATTTCTTACCATTGGAAGATAAGTACAGTAGTACTATTTAAATTATGCGCTTCGGCTATATTCGTCAAGCTTCGGAAATCTGAATGTATTTTAAACATATCTATATAGTATAATAAACACATAATTAATCATTTCGCTTAAATTTAGATTAGGTCAGCCAATTTCAAAATAAAAGTATAAAGTGTATAAAAAATAGAAAGTGTAAGGCCGAAGTGCACAAGTAAAATAGTAGTACCGTATGTTTTTTTTGTCAAATTATAACATTATAAATAGAATAACAGTAAAACTTACAAAGACTTCTTCCTGCGGCGGGTCGGAGAGTATGGCGTACCCGCGGTGTGCGTGTCCGGGCGTGGGGTGTGCGTGCACGGCGTCCACCAGCGCCAGCAGCCCCGCGTCGTCCCGGTGGCGCGCCGCCAGCCCCAGCAGCTCGCGCACCGCCTCTTCCGTGCGGCCCGACGCCACCACCAGCCGTGGCAACGCGCTCGGGGCTATCTTCACCCCGCTCCGCGCTTCTTCCGCTTCTAATATTACGTGAGCATTGGCACCGCCGAACCCAAACGAGTTCACCGCCACCAGACCACCTTTCCACGGGGTATTTCGATCCACCACCTACAGTGCGAGATTAAATTTTATGCACATCCTGATGTTTAGAAACTAATCTAAGCTTTTGAGGAAAAATGTTTCACCTTTATTCTCCCGTCACTTAGGGCTGGAATATCTTTGTTTGGCTCCTTGTAATGGAGGTTCGCCGGGATTACACCTCGCTCCATGGCTACTACTACTTTTGCAATCGAACAAAGTCCAGATGCCGGCTCCGAATGGCCCATATTGGACTTGACGGATCCTAACAACAGCGGGTCTTTTCTATTCTTGCAAAACAATTCCGCTATCGCATTTACTTCTTGAGGATCGCCGACCTGAAATATAAATATGTCTTATTGTAGAAATCCGAACCCCAACTTTAATATTATATCACGTCATCATTAGTTATAATACCTTGGTGCCTGTTCCATGAGCTTCCACGTAAACAACGTCCTGTGGCCGCAAACCAGCCTCTTCGAATGTCTCTTCAGCCAGCTGCCGTTGCATGTCACCTGACGGGAAGGTGATGCCTTGAACTTTAGAACCGTCAGTATTCATACGCGCACCACGCACTGTACAGTACACTCGACGTGCTGCGCTTCTCTTTTGCAGCAGAATGGCTACACATGCCTCTGATCGTACGTATCCTCGGCCACTGGCGTCGAAAGCCGCACACCGACCCTCAGGTGATAACATGCTGAGCCGATGGAAATTTAACGAGTTTGCTGGCTTTAGACATAGATTTGCTCCGGCCACTACGGCCGCATCACACTGTCCGGACCGGATGGCGCTAACCGCCTGTGATAGAGCAAACATTGAGCTGGAGCAGGCTGTGTCGATTGCATATGAGGGACCTTTTAAGTCAAATGTGTATGAAATACGGTTAGGAAACATGGCTCGGCAACAGCCCGTTAAAGCGTATCCGTTAATTTTGTCGGGATCCGATGTCCATAATTCTTCGGTTTCGGAGTTGGAAACGCCGACGTAGACGCCGGTGCGGGAGCCGCGCAGCTCGGCCGGATTGTAGCCGGCATCCACGATAGTCTCATAAGTTAATTCCAGTAACAGTCGCAGCTGAGGGTCCATAAGATGCGCCTGTTTCGCGTGTACTCCGAAGAATGTAGCGTCAAAGTGTGCCAGATCTTTAAGTTTTCCATTTCGTTCTGGTAGTCCATGTAAACCTAAAACCAACAAATCAAAAATGAACAAACTTATCAAAAGTACTGGTTATTCAAGTAACCTTTTGATTCAGTCAGAATTTGGTTTTTTAGGAACTGCTTCTTGTAATTAGCGTGTGAAGAACCAACTATTGTGACAAGTTAGAGGCATGTGACATGACATTACATGGAACAAAATAAAAGAAATATGGATCTACTCGATGAAAGAACATCCGCGCTTCTTAACCTTGCAGAATTGCGTAATTTAAAACAATTGAATAACCACAGCTTGAATTGTTACAATGTAATGAGATGTGGTATTTTCTCTACATTTTTAGATAGATAATTTAGTTATTACAATACTATAAAACTGTTTGCTTATAAACCTTAATAAATCATCAGTGTTTTTGTCACGCCACTGAATGGTATCTTAAAGCAAATTTTAGGCAATAAACATTGTAAAGATACATTGCCGACCTGAGCTTCCTTAATTCTACCACTTATTTTAATATCATGATGTTAGTGACGGTAAGACTATGCTCGCCACAACGAGCTGCCTCAAGGGCTTTAGTAAGTACACTACCAAATTGCTACCAAGTTTCATACATAAAAAATATCTTAACGCCCATATCCCCGAAGAGGTAGGCGGAGGCACAACTAGGACACCCACAACTAGCCGAAGACACTAAGTCCCACAATGTGATAGGTGGCAAGCCTATCGTCAATCGGGCACCTATCCAATCCCGAGCAACATTATTTTTTTAGAAAATTGGAAAACCCAAGTTTTCTTTTTGTTGCCAAGACCCAGTATTCGAACCCAGTAAATCATGCAGTCTGAACCGCTAGACCAGAGGCGATTTTTTTCATACATGCTGCCTAGTAGGCAGGTTTTTCAAAGGAGTTCGTGACAAACACGGGGAAAATTGTTATGGTTATTTACGGATTTTCCCTTGCAGAAACAATATCCCAGTCTCATCTTCGTGACCGCAGCTTGGCCGCGATCAGAATAGGCGTAAACAACTACGAATAACAATTGATAAGCTATCCTACCAATGGTTTTCCTGTATAGAGCATACATGCCAATTAATTATTAAATAGTAGCTCGCCCTGATTGGTGGCGTACATGACGTCAGTGCTCGACTGTTCCGTGTTGGGTGTTAGGGTAACTGTTTGAGCCGATCTCCAATAATAAGATTTAACAATATTAATTACCCGGAGGTTCTTCTTTCTCTCGCAGTGGAAGCTTTTCGCCAATTTTAACTGGCAATTCTAAACAGTAACTGACAAATTTATACACGTATCCTAAGATTTTGTCTTTTATGTGAGAGGTTAGAAAAAGCCAACAGTGACCTATAGGCACCATATATGTTATTGGTGCGTCGCTCTCCTGAAGCCACGATGTTAGATCCCGACCGTCATATTCGACATCTTCCGTGTCTATAAGCGAAGATTGTCTTTAATCTGTCTCTAAAATCTACCCACTAAAACGTAGTACAATCGTAATAAACAAAAAGAGAAGGAACCTAACTGACTTAACTTTTGTTTTTGCAATGGCTAATGTGTTGCTCGTTTATTCGCACAGTTTTTTGTAATACATATAAGAGGAAAACAGGAGTGTATGTGGACGTGTGTATGTGTGTTTACGCGTTCGTGTATGTTTACGTATGTATCACAAGACGATTTTTTTAAATCCAAATAAAATTATTTAATTTGCAATTTTCCGCCAAAAATTTTTTCTACAATTTTATTTGGTTTTAGGTATGGATTTCCGCAAAGTAATGCCTTTTGTCAATTTACATATTTTTTGTGCGGCGAAGGTACAACACAGGAACACGTGTTGTAATTCAAACTTTTGTTTTAACGAAGTTGCCCAACTTTTTTCCTCGAATACTTACAATATAACTGACTACCAGTAATACAACAATTTGCATAACGTTCAAATCGGAAGTTCATGTTGAACGTTGACGACTTTTGAAATAAGTTTTCCTGTTATATGTTACTCTAGCTGTTCCCGCGAACTTCGTTCTGCCCGTTCAGTTTGTATGGGAAAAAATAAAATGTTGTTTTTCCCAGTTTCCTCACAATTGAACAGGATAAAAGGTTTTAAGTTACCTCCCTACCAATTTTCAGCCTAATCGGTGTAGCCGTTCTTGAGTTATAAATGGTGTAACTAACACCACTTTCTTTTATATATATAGATAACATTCTAAATTATCCTAATAATATTGCTGGTGATTTTGTTGCGCATTCACTAAACTAATTTTAAGTTATCGCTGTCTTCTTTAAACGAAAGTAACAGAAAGAGACAAAACACTTTTAGTGCTGTCAAATTATACCGTACAAGTCATTTCTACAGATGTTTAATCTATCACCCGGAAAACTTTGATAAAAAACATTACAATTTGACATGTTTGGACTAATCTGACATGGCTAATCTGAATATTTATTGACTCTGGTCTAAGTGTTAGACTTGACTAAATAAGGTCCCGAGTTCAATTCCCGGGTCGGGCAACTAAAAGAAAATGTGGTTTTTCCAATTTCCTAATAAAACAAAATGTTGCTCTGGATTTGATGTGTCCCGGTTCCGGTTGGCGATAGGCTTGCCACCTATCATATTGTGGGACTTAGTGTCTTCGGCTAGTCGTAGGTGCCTCTGCTTACCTCTTCGGGGACATGGTCGTGAAGATACTTACTTAGTTTATGCATCAGACTAATAATAATAGGAAGCTAATGTTATATATTTCGAGTGTATTTAATTTTAATTGACATGGGGAGGGGAATGTAAGCCCATTCTTCCGGCTTCCTGTATTTATGCCAGACTATCGTTCATTTTAGCATAGGCAAAATTGTAAAAAAATACTATCATTTGTGTGGCATTAGCCACTCTCTGTTGGCCCAGAGGTTAACTGGTGAAGAATGCCAATAAGCATTAAGTGCGCCTTTTATATAAACTAATTTTGTTTTTTTTAATTAATAAAAAAGTATCTTCACGCCCAGCCGACTCACGAATGACGACTAGACGAAGACATGTCCCATAATGTGATAGGTGGCAAGCCTATCACCAACCGGGTATATATCCAATCCCGGGAAACGTTATTTTTATTAGAAAATTAACATCATACATTTAAAATATACATTTTCTAGTTTCTTTTTTGTTGCCGTAAATAAATAATAGAAAATATATTAATTATTATTATATAACTTTCCGATCAATATTAGGTACAATGTTTACTTTATATGATAACATCTTCAAGTAATTATTTCTATGACATTATGAACTTGACCTCACAGACCTTTGAAATGTCTGATGTTACATTATCTGATGTTAATTTTAGTAGTGCAAGATAATTATTTATTACAGAGGTTAATTATTATTATTGTATATTTATTTGTTCACTATCCTAAAGTATCTTAGGTACAATACGTTGTTACAAGTTTGCCAACTAAAGGTGGCAATTATTTTGGCGAGAGCCTTTTTTCAGAGCCTGGTGCCTATCATAATAAAAAAATAAATACAATTATAATCCACTGGTAACTTCATAGTAAAAATAAAATAGTTATGCTAAAATTATAAGATCTTAGGTGAAGCCAAACTGTTAGCTCTGCAAGCTGTTGGAGCTCTACAAGCCTACCCTTTAAGTTTAGTTTACTGGCTTCTGTCAATAAATCCTTTAACTGTCTCATTAAGAATAACCTGCTTAGTAACAGAATTTTTTAGCTTTCTGACGCAAAACTATTATTATTAGAGGAAGGTGTATATTTCATTACCGTGCGAAGCCGGGGCGGGCTGCTAGTTAGTAATAAAAGACTCCGAAACTACTAATCCGAATTTGATCAAATTCCATAACTATCTAGACTATTGACCACTACGGTAGTACGGTATACTAGACGGGCGACCGCCCATTGGTTGAAATTTAAAGATCATAATTTTAATAACTTGTTGATTAGAACGCCATCTTCATTTCTCAAGACCAACTACTTTGTTTCCAAGTTAGTTTGTTAGTGCGCCATCTGTGATCTTTTATCATTATCATCAATATATTTGTTTGTTTGTGTCAAATACATTGTAGTGTTGGTAATGTTTTATTTATTGATTTAATGTACTTTATAAGCATTATTATTGAAAAATATTAACGTTCTGCTCTTCTCCTACACATCTATACATAGTATAAAGCAAAGTCGCTTTTCGCGTCTGTCTGTATGTATGTATGCTTATATCTTTAAAACTACGCAACGGATTTTGATGCGGTTTTTTTCAATAGGTAGAGTGATTCAAGAGGAAGGTTTATATGTATAATAACATGCTTTATATATTAGAGAACCACTGATAATTTCAAGATTTCTAATGCGAAGTCGTAAATAAACATATTTTTTTGCGCTTGCATTGCAAACGCTGGCTGAACTCTACGAGATAGATCAAAATAATGTACTAAGTATTGTTTACCCTAAAAATTTCTACAAAAAAGTTCGCGATGGTATATGTTTATCTCTTAGGGATAACTTACAATAACCAATTTTTATCCTTTATTTTTTACGAAAAATAATGGCTTATTTACGAAGCGATTTAAAGCAATACAGTATTAATCCTTATCTAATTAAGTATCTTAAATAAATTTTACATTTAATATAGAACAATATAGCCCATTACAGCATGTAAATTAAACTAATAGTTTCGGAGATATTACAGTTTTAAAATATAGGGACATAGCGGTTGCGGCGATACCGGCTGGCCGGCTGGTACTTTGAATTAATGCTTTTGAAACACGTATTTCAGGATTTTTCGAAATTCACCCCCATTGGGGGTTAAAAGGGGTGGCTAAGTTTGTATGGGAAATTTAATTCTATTGAAATATTTTGCGTGACACTGAAATAATGCTCTGCAATACAAATTATGAAATAAATATATAAGCATTTTTTGAAAATCAACCCCTATGAGGGTGAAAGGGGGTGGCACAATTTGCGTAGGAAAAATATTTAACAGTAATTTTTACCATAACTCCACAACAATGAACCACGTACATCAGTTTATCATTCACGAAAAACACACAAAGAAATTATGATATACTTAGATATACTTACATAGTAGCAAAATTGGTTAAAAATCCCTAATTCCCTACTAATATTCTAAATGCGAAAGTAACTCTGTTTTTCTGGCTGTTACGCTTTCACGCCTAAACCAGTAAACCAATTTTGATGAAATTTGGTACAAAAATAGGATAGATTCTGAGGAACAACATAAGCTACTTTTTGTTGCAAAAAAATAGGGGAGAATGGGTAAAAAGAGGGTTCAAAATGTTCATATGGAAATTCGTCATTTTTAAAGTTGTAACAGTGAAACTTTGTATTTAGACACTTTATATTTAGACACTTCATGATAAACGAAAGAACATAGGCTACTTTTTATAGCAAAAAATGGGGGAGAGTGGGTAAAAAGAGGGGATGACTGCTCATGTGTAAATTCGCCATTTTTAAAGCTGTAACAGTGAAACTTTGTAATTAAACACTTTATGATAAACGAAAGAATATAGGCTTCTTTTTATCACTAAAAAATGAGGGAGAATGGGTAAAAAGAGGTAATGAATGTTCGTATGGAAAATCGTTTTTTGTTAGAAAGGGTATAATTTCAGAGGTTGTTCCATGGTCACCAGGTGAGGATCTGATGATGAAACCCTGGGGAAGTCTAGGGAAACTCAAATCAAATGTTGGCAAGAATAGTGTTTTTGTGAATTATGATCACTTGCTAGCATTCGAAAATGGTTACTCCATACTCAGACTCAACTTGCGGAACAGGCTGACCGTTAAGTGTCTTTGAGGGATTTGGAGATATTTACACAGACGCAAGGGAGAAGATCGGCTAGCGTTCAGCGTCAAGCTCAAAGTAGAATCATTTTCATATTAATTGGAAAAATTATTTAAAAATGTCAGCATTGTGAATACTTGAAATTCAAAGATGAAACGCAGGGTTGTGTTAATGGTAAGATATTATTACTTTTACTTGGTGAACCACCTGAGCCGCTAATTTCTTTTTTATTGTGCATCATCATCATCATCTCAAGCATTCTTCAACCGCTTTGGTGTAGGCCTCCTTCAACTTTCTCCATCTCTTTCTATCTTGGGCTGTCTGAAGCCAATTTTTGCCCACTATTCTTTTGATGTCGTCTGTCCATCGCATCTGGGGTCTTCCTACGGGTCTTTTGTATCCCCACGGTCTCCACTCCAATAGTGTTCTGCACCACGAGTCTGGCTTTCGGGCTATATGGCCTGCCCATTGCCACTTCAGCTTGGCCACTCTTTTTATTATGTCGGCGACTTTGCTTTGCTTCCTTAGCCACTTATTTGTCTTCCTGTCGTTAAGAGTTATTCCTACCAGCTTACGTTCCATCGCCCTTTGGGTAACTATTAATTTTTGGAGGATTTCTTTGGTGGTCACCCAAGTTTCTGCTCCGTATGTTTTATTATGTATGTTTTATTGTGCAATTCTGATTAATCTCGAAGATTTTTAGCAATATGCGCAAATGCAATGATCGTTTTCAAATGACGACGTTTGGAGTAGGTAGACACATCATTATGCCAGGATGTTCTCCCACATTTTTCTGTGCAAGGTCAAATTTATCACAGAATCGGTTCATACTAATATTAAAAAGCTGAAGAGTTTAATTTTGTAGAAAATTGAAACTTCACATTTTTTAATTTGTTTTTTTTTTGTTGCCCGGACCGGAAATAGAACCCAAGATCTCAAGAAGTAATTCCTAATAACGTATTCCTACGATTTATCTGAGGTGAAATTAGATAAGAGAAAGTGTATGTTCAGTTTTGACGGCAAAATTGCTGAATTGATTTTAATATTTACAAAAAAATAGATGAAACTTTGGATAGCGATATAGGCTACATTTCATCTTAAAATTTTAACGAGCAGTGTTACAGAGCTAAATATCAAATTATTAGACTACGCGGGCGAAGCCGCGGGTAACAGCTAGTAAACTATAAGTGTGCCAAATTTTATGCTCCTCCGTCAGCGCAATTTTCGTAATGAGGGGTCCAAAGTTTTGGATATGAATATATAGTTATCTTTCATCTTGATATTTCAACAGATTCTCTCGAAAAAATAAATATATTTAAAGTGGCAATATTTGTAACTGCGAAATATTCGTACTGACGAAAATGTCTAACAAAAGGAGCCCTTACGTCTCGACATTAATGAGGTACGGTTTGTTAAATTGCATTACAATGAGGACTGCTAGAGGCGACCGATCGCTTGATAAAGACTTGACGGAGAATAGTGGCCAATTGATTCCGACCATCCAAACACTTATCGCCAGTTTTTGCAGCACGCAACTATACTTTGTTGAAGCAGATAAAATATTGTTTTTATATTGGAAGGCGAAGAAGCAGACGGATTTCCTGATGGTAAGAATTCACGCCGCCTAGAGACACTAAAGGTGCGTTGTCAACCTGAGGCCGGGATGTTAGGCCCGAAAATATAGAAGATAGAAACGGTACAGGTTAGTGTTATCTATTTTTACAAAAAACAAGGAACATTACTTTTCGTTGTCATAATAACACGTTTGCTTTAAGAAAAGTAGTGTTACGCCGATATACCCGAAGGGGTAGGCAGAGGCACAACCAGGTCACCCACGACTAGCCGGAGACACCAAGTCCCACAATGTGATACGTGGCTAACCTATTAAACCTATTGCTATAAAAGTTTTTTATAATAATGATGATTTATTAAATTTTTCCTTTTTTATTTTAAAATACCCAATAATATCATTATGTATTACTTGATTATACACAACTGTAATAGCTTTTTGTACACGATGCTTTTAATTATTTTCACTGCTTATTTTTTTGTGTTGACTCGAAAAAAATCTGTAATTTATGTACAGCTGTAATAGCTTTTTGTACGCGATGCTTTTAATTATTTTCACTGCTTAATTTTTTGTGTTGACTGGAAAAAAATCTTTAATTTATGTACAGTTGTAGTAGTTTTTTTTTGTACACGATGCTTGTAACTATTTTCACTGCTTAATTTTTTGTGTTGACTCGAAAAAAAAATAGTTGGAGCTAAGCTTTTGCACATTTTTACTTCTACTGGTTTTTGTGCATTTTTGGTTTTTGTGTGCATTAAAGTGGATAAATAAATAGAATCAGAACCAGATAAAAGCTATTCAGATTGAAAATATTAGCGATACTTGTACACGTCGATATTTTTATAAATTCGCCGGAAAATACAACGATAAAACTCAGCGGACTTGTCTTTGTATTAAAATTAATTACGTTAATAACTACTTATTATCAAATACCAAACATTAGCAACGTTTCATAATCATATTTTCAAATAAGTACATTTTGAGTACAAGTAATTACATTCCAAATTGCAATAACATGACATCTAAAATTATGATATTTTAATTTTAACACTACTCTTGCTTGTGATAATGTTCATTTTTTTTTGAAGGAGACAAAGGTCACAGGTTTAACTTCTGTCTAAGGTCAAGTTTTTCTTTGTGAAAAAATTCCTTGTTCTAAGTTTTTTTTTGTGAAAAAGCAAATATTAAAAAATCTTAATTTCACTGTTAATGTACTTTTCAAGTAAGTAAGAATTCTGTCGACGTATGGAATGTATTCAGACTCTAAACGTTTATTCAAAACCACCTTAATACAATGATACAATATTATAAGCAACTAAATTTAATAAGAATTATCATTCAATATTATGTAGAATTAACAAATATTTTCCAAATTACCAAAACCCTGCTAGCACATAGAAATCCAAGTTACCTGGTGTCCAACGCCTGTCATCAGCTGTAACCAGATCCACACCATCGAACAGCTGCTGCGCGAACTCCTCGATGTTGTTTGATTCCGGAAGGCGGCCCGAAAGACCCGTCAGTACAATATCCTCAGCCACGTCCGCCCGGTTACCGTTCATCACTGCACTCGGCATGTTGCACCTTTTTCCGAAAATTCACCGGATATATCTGCAAACAAAAGCCGGATTCAATCTCACTACACCTATGGACTACACGGTGTGTACGGCACGATTTTACGGATGTGACTGAAGGCGAGTGTCTCACTCACCGCGTATTTAAAACTGGGGTAGCTGAGGAAGTTAGCGCAAGTCGGGGATGAGAGGACGCGTGATGGCTGCGCGGAGGAGCACGCGCAGAGTGCGGTCTGAGCGCGCAGTTCGCGGTTAAAACCGACAGATAACGGGGTCGTGACACCGTCATGTTTCCATCACACGGGGACTGCTTCTCACCTCACAAGGACGACCAAGGTTGCCTTATTTCTGATATTGCTAAATGTACATCGCCTGTGCAGTGTAAGCAAGAAAGCATCTTCGTGCCCATATCCCCGAAGGGGTAGGCAGAGGCATAATCAGAGCACCCACGACTAGTCGAAGACATTAAGTCACACAATGTGATAGGTGGCAAGCCTATCGCCAACCGGGCACATTTTCAATCCTGAGCAACATTTTTTTTTATTAGAAAATTGGAAAAACCCAACTTTTTTTGTTGCCCGACCCGGGATTCGAACCTGAGACCTCATGCAGTCAAGTCCAAAAACTGAACCGCTACACCACACCTTGAAATATTAAAGTTCGTTTAAAGGCTGTCCCCTCCTTCCGCTCACCATTCGTCGAACCGTCTGAGACCTTGGTGATTTTTTCCTTTTTATCATGTTCTGATCCGATGGGTTATGACAACAGGTAGACTAGTAAAATTGGCCTAGCACCCCGGCCACAGGATAGAGAGGTACCTACAACGTTTGGTGTCTATAGGTTATGGTTGTATCTTACTATCAGGGATTTGCGTGATTGTTCAAAAAACCTAGGCTAGATCCATAACAGATATTCTCTTATGAGCTTCTTGGATGGTCTTCAGTCTTCAAAGGAGCTCGAAAACAAAGTTATCTGGCGACAGATCTTGCAACTTCTTGCTGTCATATTCAACACTCTTACCGGTGACCGAACAAGAATGTACTGTTAATTATCTTCCAAACAGTGTCCGATTTAACCTTCCCGCGCTATCTGTGATGATCCCTGGGTGCTTGACCTATAATTACGCGTATCGCAATAACCATCACAAATGATCACGTGATGAATGAAAGTATCGTTACAGTTGACATAATTATACGTAAAAAACGACAATATGTTACACTACTTGATAAGGAGCGTTGTATAGGGTTCCTTAACCAAATGGTATAAAAATGAAACCCATAGAGATTCGACGTGTCTGTCTGTTCGTCCGTAGTCAGAGCCACATCATTCCTAAACTGTACTCTACATATCTTTCCACTAAGCTTAAATCATGCAAAGTGCTAAGATTCTTGTGAACCTATGTATCTTCCTCTACATACATTTATTTCTAGCTAGCGGCCCCCCCGGCTTCGCACGGTTATAAAATATACATATAAACCTTCCTTTTTAAACGCTTATCTATTTAAAAAACCACATCAAAATCCCTTGCATAGTTTGAAAAATTTAAGCATACAAAGGGACATAGGGAGAACGCGACTTTGTTTTATACTATGTAGTGATAAATACCACCGGTGTCGGAACCTCTTTCACCCTCAAATAAACCCTTCTAAAAGCTTCTTTCGTCCCAATTTCCTTTTATAACTGAAAAGTGTTTGTAGTTCTGATGAGGTCCTCATTGCTGTAGCATTTAGCAAGCGGGACTAATATTATAATCTTTTTTTTTTAATTAAGACGAAGATCGCTAGAAATGAAAGTAGTGTAATTGGTCGTATATATGTACGTCTAACTCCACCGACCAACTGCGAGGCTCGAGTGCGATTCCCGACTGGGACGGGCATTGATGAATATAGATGTCTGTATTTCCGGGTCCGGGTTTTAATTAAATTTATACTAGAATACATTTAAGTATTTTTTTTGGAAGATATTGGTATGACTATCATTTATAGCACAAGTGTATAATTTACTTCGGAGTTAGGTTTTGAGCATTCTGTCCAGGGTTATTTACTTATTAATATAGAATCTATACTTTTCATCGTCGGCACTTGGTGAAATTACTTACATTATATACACACTTTTTAAAGCAAACTCTCTTATATTTTATTTTCATTATAATGATATTAAAATTTGCTAACAATCAAAAACTAAACGTCAATATAAAACAGGTTTTTTAATCTTTAGCAATAAATCCGTTATAATGCTGTGAAAAATGAAACCGGTTGGCTAAAGTGTAACCTAAAGTGCTAAATAGAGTGTATTGTGGAAAAGTACACACAATTTTACTTTAAAAAGTGTAGATAGGTACATGTATTATTGTTATTTACATACATACAAAACAGGAGTACAATGATCAAATCTTCAAACAGAATGATAAAATATATGTAGGTAAACTCATGGCACTGACAAAAACACAAGACATTTAAATCGTTCACGTGGTATCGTGGGAAAAATACACATAAAAGGTGGATAAGTTGAACTCACAATATCACTATCACTACATAGTATAAAACAAAGACGCTTTCTCTGTCCCTATGTCCCCTTGTATGCTTAAATCTTTAAAAGTTCGCAACGAATTTCGATGCTTTTTTTAATAGAAAAAGTGTTTAAAAAGAAAGCTTTATATGTATATTTTATACCCGTGCAAAGCCGGGGTAGGCCGCTACTTACAAATATAATGATACTAATGTCTTACGTGTCAACAATTTTCTAAACAATAAGTAAAGGTGATTGCGCGTAAGTGACTGCCTTTGTGTTTATTTTTAAATCTTCCAAAAAGACTTGAGAACCTTTTTAATTCGTCTGCATGTTTTTTGTTTGTTACGCGATTACATGGACAATAGCTAACATTTTGATGGTACTTTTTCAAAAACATAGGTCATGATTCCAAGATAGTAGGTACGAACCTTCTAGTAGGATATTGACATGTGGGACCGTTTCGGAAACTTTTACTCTCTTTCGAAAAACTAATTATCGAATCGCAACGTGGTACCCAATGAAATAATTGAAGTCGTTTTTTGCAGTTTTACTGATCTTTTTTATTCAAGAAGAGGCAAACGAGCAAGTGGGTCATCTGATGGTAAGTGACTACCTCCGACCACGGACATCCGCAACGCCAGGAGTGTCACAGATGCGTTGGCAACTTTTAAGGAATGAGGACGCTCTTTTCTTGAAGGTCCTTAAGTCATAATAGTTTGGGAATACCGCCCTCAGTAACTGATTCCACAAAGGTGTTGTGCGCGGTAAGAAATGTCTTTGGAATCGCAAAATGTAGATCGCCAAGCATCAAGATGATGAGCATGATACTTTAAACTCAAGATTAATTATTGTGGATAATACCCCGCACCGCAGGACGTAGTGTTGGATGATCTCCAACACTACGTCTTGCTTGATGATAATATTATGTTGTAGGTATGTAATCAGAGTCTCACCCATGGAATGATATGGTAGACAGCCGTGGTGTATAGACACCATAACTTAGGAGCGTCGCTGTCCTGAAGGCCAGGGTGTTAGGCTTTATGTGCAAGTCACCCTTCCCACCAGACTGGCCACCGAACCCTCAGTCACTACGGTGGTAGCAATAGATAACTCCAGAAGGTTGCTGCACAGCAATCTACCACCAGGGCTCTTGTTAGTAACTTGACCTTTCTACGTCGCGTACGATATTCAGTAATTTATTCAAATGTAATCTTTACAATGATACTAGCTGTCCCGGCAGACGTTGTTCTACTATATTTTTAATGTGATTTTAGTAAAAAAAATTGAAGTGAGTCACTCATCACTAAGGGGTATGAAAAATAGGTGTTGGCAGATTCTCAGACCTACTCAATATGTTCACAAAATTTTACGAGAATCGGTCGAGCCGTTTCCGAGGAGTTCAATCACGCACACCCTGACACGAGAATTTTATACATTAGATAGGTTATATTGGGATTGGTAGCCTACTATCTACTAGTATTATGCTTGTTTGTCTTGGTCTAAAATCTAAATTTACAGAAAAGAAAAAGAGTTTTTTTTTTAAGTATAAGGAGTATTGGATGAAGATAACAACATAATAAATTTAGTGTTTTTTGTGAATATTGCATTATGAAACATGTTCACCCTCCATACATTAAAAACCTCAGAGACTTTTTATTTAGGTGTTGTATACTTGGGACAAGTAATATTTTTACAGCATTTTTTTTAATTTTATATAATTTTAATATTTCCACATAAAAGTATGAAATAATATAATAAGTGATATTTTTATATCTACAGGTAATAGATTTTTGGGAGGACACAAATAAAAATATCGATTATTGAACCTTTACTTTTAAATTATGTAATAAATACGGTTACGCGTACTAAGACGACATAGATTGTTTTAATATATGTTTGATTTAAAATATCACTACATAGTATGAAACGAAGTCGCTTTCTCTGTCCCTTTGTATGCTTAAATCTTTCAAACTACGCAACGGATTTTGATGCGGTTTTTTAAATATACAAAATGATTGAAGAGGAACGTTTATATGTATTATAATAATAATAAATATCTCTGGACAAATTACACAAATTGAATCTAACCCCAAAGTAAGCAAATTATATGCTTGTGTTATGGGTGTTAGTCAATGATACTAATACATAGAAATACTTAAATAGATACCAGAATAAATTTAATAAACAACCAGACCCGGAAAAGCAATCATCTAAATGTTCATGACACAAATACGGGCCTGCCTCCGTCAGGAATAGAACCCGAGCCTCGCGGTCGGTCGACGTAGCTAGGCGTGTACGCTGCCCACTCGACCAACGAGGCCAAATGGCCAAAATGTATATTTTATACCCGTGTAAAGCCGAGGCGGACTGCTAGTTATGTATAAACGGTTTAACTGTTACAGCAAAATATATTCTATTTTATTTATTTATTTCTATTAACCAAGACGTAAAAATTTCATTTGTTGAAAAACTGAAAGGCAGTATCTGTCAGCATTATCATTACATGTGAATGATATTTATTACTAGTATTTTTATTAGTTGCGTAAATTTTATTCGTAATCAATTTTTTTATTAAAATTATTTTTGGTGAATAACTGCAAAACTCTTGCCAAGACGTGTAACTGCGATATGGCAACTAATTTCCTTTTTAACCGAGTTCAAAAATGGAAGTTCTTAATTCGACTGTATGTTTTTTTAAATGTTACGCGAATACTCGGCCAATATCAACCGATTATGATGGTTCTTTTCAAGAAATATAGGTATGGTTCAAAGGTGATCTATATTAGTTTTATCATGATCCGACTACCTACTGGTTTTTGAGTTATACTTAACAAGCGGCCCGCCCCGGCTTCACACGGGTATAAAATATATACATGTAAGCATTCCTGTGACAGTGTTTTAAGTTCAAGATACCAATGAAACGTATTTATAGAGACACTAAGTAAATGTTACACTTAGAGACTGTAGCTTAAAAGATTAGGTAAAATTAGAATACTTAGTAGTCTGTAGTTAAAATTGTAATGTCGAAGACAAAGCTTAGTAGATAGAGATTGCAGCTTAGAAGATTAAGTAAAATTAGAATACTTATTAGACTATAGACGAGATTGTAATGTCGAAGACAAAGCTTAGTAGAGACTGTAGCTTAGACGATTAGGTAAAATTAGAATACGCATTAGACAATAGACGAGTTTGTAACGTCGAAGACAAGGCTTAGTAGATAGAGATTGCAGTTTAGAAGATTAAGTAAAATTAGAATATTTATTAGTCTGTAGACGAGATTGTAGCGTCGAAGACAAAGCTTAGTAGAGACTATAGCTTAGAAGATTAAGTAAAATTAGTAGAATTAGAATACTCTTTAGTCTGTCTATAGACGAGATTGTAATATCGAAGAAGATTAGCAGAGCTTCTTATGAGAATAACAAAAAACATGTTTTGCCAAAAGTGGCCAGTGTTTTTTTGTAAAAGTTACAAAATGCTAAAATTATAATAACTTTATACTAACTGTATTATAGACAACAAGTACTATTTGATGACAGCGTCACGGGAAAACCTATTAGTTGAAAAGGAAGGAAATAAAATACATAAATATATATTAGCAATATTCTGAAACCCAAGCTCATGACGTCGTAGCTTGGCCACAAACAAACAAACTGTTTATTGACATACGGATGAGTTTATCACTGGCTAATGGTTTGTCGTCCACATTTTACGTAATAATTGAACGTAGAAGACCTACCCTGTGTTTACGATTTCAACAACTTTGTAGAATAGATAAAAACTGAATCTATATATTAATACGTGATGCCAAGACTTTGGACCCTTTTTTACGAAAATTAAACCCCAACCAGACGGATTTCCTGATGGTAAAAAATTCACGCCGCCTAGAGACACCAAAGGTGGTAATGGTACGTTGCCAACCAGAGGCCGGGATGTTAGGCCTAGAGCAAAAGTAAGTTTACCGGCTACCTAACCCTCCGAAACGGAACACGTCATGACGTTCTGGCGGCAGGAATAGGTAAGGCGGTGGTACCAATCCGGGTGAGTCGCTGCGAAACTCTACCACCTAGTATACCTAGTCTTGCCATAAATATTGTAATAAAGAAAAAAAATATTTTTTTAACTGCAAATAACATATATTACTTTTACAGTGTGTTAG
>NJDD01013187.1:3956-32615 GCA_002245505.1 Calephelis nemesis | reverse complement strand
ACAATCGTATAAAAATGACAGATTCGAAATTCAAATGTAATATTTTTTTATTTTTAAGTGTAACAGTATTTATGGCCAGACTAAGTATATTCGAATACTGATGATGATATATAACAGAATAGTAATCTTCTCATCATCAAATAACTTTCATATATATATTATATTGCTAGACTAATGTTTTAGTGTTTAATACGTAACATTATTCTTTTACATACATATTTAAAAACCTTCTAAAATTGATGTTCAATTTTTTATACAGAGTTCAGTACATTTAATAAAATATATCCACACAAACAATCGTACCTCCAATGACTTTAATTACTTTATATTTTTTTAATTAAATTTTTTCTTAATTAATGATTGAGCAGCTAGGTACGTCATTTACAGATCAAATGTTTTTTTATTGAAAGATTTCGTTCTGGAGTCTGGAATTTTGGAATAAAACAATACCTAGCCCTTTCTTCCTTTCTTGGAACACAATAATAGCGAGTAGCTACTATCATTATGACGGCAGGACTAGGTAAAACGGAAAGAAAGAAATTATTCATTTGCGGAATATGTGTGTAACTGAGAAGTTACAAAAAAAATCAAGTAAGTATATGAACATATTCTACCATATTTTGATGTGTAAATATTTTAATATTAATAAAAAAACATTATTTAATTGCATACACTTTAACTTTTAAGCCAATTATTTATATTTATAACTAGTTTAATTATTTGAAAGATGACATTCATTTATTTGTTGAAAATGTTGAAAATGTGTGTTAAAAGATGTTACAAAAGATATTTTTTAATATAAATTACCAACATATTCTTCCATGTTGTGGTGGGCAAATATCTTTAAAATTATACAAAATTATTATTAAGATTTATAACATGTTTCAATATTTGATAAAAAATTTAATTAAGGTTTATAACATGTTTCAATATTTGATAAAATTTAAAATATACTTAGGTTTAACCCTAACTACCATAAGCGTAAGTTTATATTCGAGTGAGTCTTAAAACTGTATCATCTAGTCTAAGTCACAGTAATAGTGACTAATAACGTTCGCTTTTTGTGAGCTGTTTGCTAAGCATTTGACCTTTATCGAAGTCCGAGACGAACCCATTCCTTGTCTTAATTATAAAAAACATTTTTCATTTTCTCAACCGACCTTAAAAAGAAGGGTTACCAATTCGCTAGTAAGTTTTTCTAGTATGTTTACTCCACCAAAACAGAATGAACGTTGAGAGTTCTTTTTTCGAAAGGTAGGCCAGGGTTGCCAGCTTTTAATTTTTGTAATTGATCGTACAAATAATTTAGGAAAAATCGTATTTCAACCGTAATTTAAAAAATAATATGCGCATCAAAAATATATTAACAATAAAAATTATAATCATATTTCTGTAAAACACGAACGTAAATCGATACTAAACTCAAAAAAATCGTATGAACACCTACGATTTAAATAATACTATTGGCAAAACTTAGGTAGGCCTATAAAAAAATATTACCAATAAGTGTAGGTACCTTGACGAGGTGGTGACGACATCTGAGTAAGATCTTTTGCATTTTCACTGAGTTTAAATTAATTACATTTATGCTAAATTCTGTACTTTTCCATTTTGTATTAATTAAACATTTGTATTTTTGTACGATATGAGATTGCACAGGAAGCAAGATATACAATTTATTTTAATCTGTGACATGTATTTTCCCAACAAACCATTTTAATTAACATGTAACCAAATGCATATGCAAAAGATGGAGACATCATAAACATTATAATAAATAAATATCCCTGGACAAGTAACACAAATCGAATCTAACCTTAAAGAAAACAAATTATATGCTTATAGGTGTCAATGATACTAATACATAGAAATACCTAAAAAGATACCAGAATAAATTTAACAAAAACACCCAGAACCGGAAATGCTGATATCTAAATGTTCATCACACAAAATCTCTCGGAAATCGAACCCTAGCCTCGCGGTTGGTCGGAGGAGCTAGGCCTGTACCCTAGCCTCTCGACCAACTTGGTGGTCAACAACATTATTTCAACGACATCCAACCACGACTTTGTCCGAGTAGAAAAGTTTAGGATTTCATACAAATCTTCATCCCCTTTTACAGTCTTTTGGGGGTTGATTTTCGAAAAAAGTAGTATACGTTTGCACTCGGAATTATTATGTGAACATCAATAGAAGATTACATTACTAACTGTACCGGCCAACTTTGACTCGACTGTCTGTTTTTTTTGTATTTTTGTTGCTTTGCTAGTCGCAGGTCGCTGCAGAGAAATCCGTTGCGTAGTTTTAAAGATCTAAGCATACATTTCCAGTGTTAATCCGGGCTCCTTTGCAGAACAGACCATCTGCCTTCCTGCCAGGCAGCTCGTAAAAGGCAAGTATAGGCTTACCGTCACTAACACCGTGATATCCTACCAGGTGGTAGAGTTTAGCAGTTACTCGTCCGGATTGGTACCACCGCCTTACCCATTCTTGCTGCCATAACGTCATGATGTGTTCCGGTTCGCAGGGTAAGGTAGCCGGTAAACATACTTTTGCCTGAGCCCCGACCCGACCTCAGGTGTGCAATGCACCATTACCTGTGTCAGGTTGTTGCTGAGGATTTTGTTATGCCGTTTCTTCTCCTGACTGGTTAGGTCTGGAAACGGTGGTAGTTTAGGCTAGAAAGGGTTCAATTTAAACATAGTTTTATAAATGTTTGGTAATAAATAATTAAATTGGTTAAAAATATAAATAATTTGCTTAAAAGTTAAAACATTTGCACACCAAAATGTGATGATATAAATATTTTCATGTTATATCCATATATACTAGCCGATCTGTCGAACTTCATATCACTTAAAATTACTAATAGTTTACACACCAAAAAATAGATTTTCCCTGCAATTTACCCGGTTTTTTATTTATATGAACCTTATCCTGACAATAACCAATCATCCGTTCAGGTGTGATGCAAAGACCACGGGAAATGGGTATTCATTTTTATTTATATATTATAAAAAAGACTAACTTATATTTGATATTTTCCATCGTCGACGCTTGGTAAAACTTCCAAATATTCATATTTTTAAAGAAAGAAACACTTGTACTGTTTTACTTATCACTTATAGTTTATTACTTTGTAATTAGTAGCCTGCCGGTTTCGCTTGTACAGCATCATCAGGGCTAAAACTTAAAAGTTAAACTTAACACAGTACAAGTGTTTCTTTCTTTAAAAATATGAATAAAGACTAACTGCCTGTTCTGGCTTCGCTCAGACGGTAATTTTTTAAAATCATAAATTGAGATGCGAGCTATCCTATCTTTCAAGTCAAACTGCGCACGGTGTGCAAGTTTGATTGAAATTAAGTAGTTTAGGAGTCCATTGCGGAAAGACAATTAAGATTAATTTGGACTTATTTCATACTGATGTTGAATCGTAAAGGCGATTACTATGCACAATGTTTTTCTTTATTGTCAATAGTTAATATAAAATTAGTATGTACTTGAATATGCATAACATATTCTTTTCATGTAATAATTATCCTACTTTAGTTGTTGGTCTTTGGTTTTCTTCTATACCTATATGTGTTTTGTACCTAGTTGTGAAAATCTGTAATTGGCTGACTGTTATTAATTCATAGTTCTAATTTTCTTAAACTTTAGCTGTTGATTTTCCTATCAAATAAAAAAATAAATAAAAAAAGATTAAAAAATAATAATACATACATACCCTCGCGGACGGCGGACGCTGCACAGAGACTAACAACTCCTAAGAGAATGAGCATGTAGAATTGACATTACATAATGTATGACGCTGCAAGCTTGCACGGGTGCTTGTATAATGTGTTGCAGTGTCGAGGTCATGCAGTCGCGTTATCGCGGAGAGGTTGAGACCTGATATGGGTCGTCAGCAAGAGACCGAGCGTCAGGGTACAGGGGTGCCAACTAGGGTTGCCAACCATACTTTATAATAACGTATCCTACTTTATTTTTGATAGTTATACATTGTTCTTTTACATACAAATGAAGTGTGCAAAAATACTTTATTTTCAACCTTCACTATGTTGCGTGAAACAAAATTCACATTATGAAAAGTACATTTAAAAATGGTAATATATACTTAAATATAAAAAGCTTACAAATATAAAAAAAGTTATTTCTTACCTAGGTAATCTTCATTCCCGCCACTTCAATTTCAGTGAAAGAGTTTTTCCAGTAATGAATCAAAAGAGGCGGGAAGAGGGAAATAGAACAACAATAAATTTAATTTAAAAATGAATTATTTACTTATTTAAATTATGTTAATTGTCAATCAAGCTTTGCAACATTTAAAGATAAAAAAATATACGCATGTACTAAAAGCAAACAGAAATACGTAACAACATAGTATTTAAAAATCCTTTTTTTTTTCGTAATAATTTATTTATTCTCTATCCAAACCAGTTTATACGTTTTTTTGGTCAAAGAAATTTGGCAGTTGGCAACCCTAATGCCAACTTGGATTTTGAAAAAGGTGTAGGCCATATCACAAAACAATGTAGGATTTAGTAAAAATTACACATAAAAAAGTCGTAGATCTACGAAATTTTTTAGTACGCTTAAAAAAGCTCGGTCTTTATGTATGTAACAAATCTTTACACGTAATTTTCATCAATATAACGACATCGGATAATATTTTGTCAACAATTCCATGCTTATATACTGTATTTTTTTTCATTTTCGTACTTTAATTAAACAAAACTACATATATGCAACTTCAACTGAATAATTTTGTTCAAAAATAATAAACCTATATCTAGGTAGTAGGTACATTCAATTCGGCGATGAGGATGAGGCCATATTTTTATTATTTATTTTCTATTGCTATATTTAGCGTTAACGTGAAAAATGTATGTGTAAATTTAGAGTTTAGCCAGAAATGAATCTATTACAGTTAGATAACACTAAGACGGTAGGTATAGATAAGTTTATTAATCCAAGAGACACCAAAGGTGGTAATAGTGCGTTGCCAACTTGAGGCCGAAATGGTAGGTCTCTAGCAAAATGAATTTGTAGAATAAGGGAATCAATTCTCTTATTCTACGAAAAAATGTTTAAGTTCAGCCACTTATTGCGCAACCGCTTTAAGTAAATCACAAGTACGCTCATAAATGCTAGTCATTATTATCCTATTTGTCAAATTTGAGTATATTTGTAATTAATAATTAATAATTAATAATTACGAGTAAATTACAACTTTGAGACCTTTAGCACCTTTTGCACGTTCTTAAGTTAAATTTAACAAAGAGTTTAACAAAATTACTTATATTGTGGTAAAACTGTCAAATATAAACTGTCTATTAAACTGTCATCTCATCACCATCAACACTAATCACAGTTATGGAAAGTAATTGTAAGGAAAGGGATTTTATTTATTCAAAAATATTGTTCAGTAATTTAAGTTCTAGCCCTGATGGTGCTGTAAAAAGCAAAATCGGTAGGCTATTTATAAAATAATAAAGTATAAGTGATACGTAAAACAGTACAAGTATTTCTTCATTTAAAAATATGATTATTTGAACGCGATGAAAACCAATGTAATGGCGTTTGAATGAAACGTAGCTAGAACGGATTAGACGGATGATTAGTTATAGTTAGAACTGATTTAGAAAAAAAAACAGCGGAATAAAATGTACATCTTTGTTGTGCTTTTAGCAGCGATGGAAGGTACACCGTGGATGCGGAAAGCAGTGTGTGCAGGAAACAGTGTGAATGGAGCACTGGGTAAGCTATTTCAAAGTAAGGTTTTGTTATTCCAACGTTTTTGTATGGAAGCAAGAGTTGGGTTTGTTAGAAAAAGCATGAGAAATGAGAGCGCTACGGAAAATCAGTGTTGTCTCGCTGAGCACATTTGTAACAATAAGACAGTGTTCCCAACTCTCAGATTTTGTTCTCCCCAATAGTGTAATAAAAAACCCATGAAATTCCCGTAATCTCTTGGAAATTCCCCTAGACAAATTTTACAAATAATATTTAATATAATCATTAATAAAAAAAATTAATAATTACTTGATAAAGAACAATAATTTAATTTTTAAGTTAGATTAGCTTTAGCGGTGACACAACAAAAACGCCACCACTATAGTAATATTTATTTCTAATTTAAACACATTTTTAGTAACGAGCATTCATACCAGATGTCACTAAACACCTGCGTTAAAAATAAATAAGATTATTTTGGCTTTATGGGTTCAACCAACGCCTTGTATAAAAAATAATTGAAATAAAAAAATCCCTAGTAATACCCCTAAAAATATATCCCCCCTAAAAAACCATTTCAATTTTTTATCCCCCAAATCTGGGGGAAAACCTCTAAGTTGGGAACCGTGCAATGAGATCCCATACAGAGTAGGACTGAGATGTAGAAATAGGTATATTAGTTATATCACGCTTCTTCCCATGGATATGCATGCAGTTTTGGCAAGAACACCGGACTCGTGACTGGTTCAAATGTCACAACTCAGATATCAAAGCTTATCATTTACAAATTAATATTAAAATATTTTAGGTACGGACGAAATAATTACATCAATTAAAGCGATAACTGATCATTTCTGAAAGTTAAAACGTCGATATTTTCTTCAGGTTAAGGCCTCTATTGGAATCTTTCTTCCTCTAACCAGCCACTCTAGTTGGTAACTGAGTCCAAAATCAGACTTCGTAGCAAATTAAGTTTGTAATTACAGAAAAAAACCGACCTCGTCTTCAATAAGTAAATTTTTTTTATGACATTGGAAGGCAAACAAGCAGACGGATTTCCTGATGGTAAGAAATTCCCGCCGCCTAGAGACACCAAAGGTGGTAATTTATTTATTTATTTGTTAAGACACACCAACAGCATAACATATACAACATTCATAACAATTCTTAAACATCTAAGTCTTAATAACTAATATGTATGCCACTTACAGGCATGTACAACATGCACCAAATCTAAGTAACATAAAGTATTTATAATTTAAATCTAGGGTGGTTTTAACTAATAATTATAGTACAGGCAAAAGAGAACATAAAACACTTAAGACTCATAATTATCTAATTGGGGATTTTATTAATCAAGAGCGTACGAAACTGGCAGAGTTCTAGGGAGAAAATATCTTTAGGTTCGTTACTGAACCATGTATCATATGTCCTACACATGCGAGGTATTGGTGAATTTTTACCAAAAACCGTGGTTCGGAAGGGTGGTTGAAACATAAAAATTGGCTGCCGAGGAATTTTGTATGGTATCTTAAATTTAAAAAGTTTTAGAAGCTGAGGGCAGTCAATAAGATTGTTGAAAATTTTATACATGAATATAAAATCCAAAAATGTTCTGCGCTTACTTAAGGAAGACATGTTAAAATACTTTAGTTTTTCATGGTATGATAATTTTTTCTTTCCGATTTTCTCAAAATATGATAGGTGCCATAGAAATGGTGCGTTGCCAACCATAGGCCGGGATGTTAGAGCCCGTTCACGACCTTGCCGCTGTGAGCGGCAGCTTAGTGCGGAGCGGCGTGCGGTCAAATCAAAATCATACAAATGTTTGAAGCACGCCACGAAATACCGCTCACAGCGGAACCGCGCGTGGTTTTGTCCGGACTCCGGGCGAATCGCTACAGCGGCGCGCGGTTTGCAGAGCGGCGGGAACAAATGTATAAGTGACTGAGTGCGACGCCACGAGACCGAGCGGCACAGACGGCGGTGCGTGAGTAGCGTATTCAGTGGAATAAAATATTTTAGACGATTTTTGTAGCGAATATGTACACGGAGGCTTTTATCGCAGAAGTTATGAATCGACCATCAACATAGATGTCGAAACATCCTTAACATAAATATAAAAAGGTTGTAGGAAGAAATAAAACAATGTTTTCCAGAATTTAGTGATAAGTTACCTTCAATTAACAGCTGTATAAATAAAAACAATGATGTCAAAATGTGCTGTTTTCAAAACAAATATAGGATATTTTAGGTAACGACATACTATTTGACCGCCTCGTTGGTCGAGTGGCTAGCGTACTCGCCTAACTGCATCGACGAACCGCGAGGCTCGGGTTCGATTCCCGACGGGGGCAGGCATTTGTGTGATGAACATTGAGATGTCTGCATTTCCGGGTCTGGGTGTTTATTAAATATATTCTGGTATCAATTTAAGTATTTTTATGTATTAGTATCGTTGTATTAACACCCATAAGCATAACACAAGCAAATAATTTGCTTACTTTGGGGTTAGATTCAATTTGTGTAACTTGTCTAGGGATATTTATTTATTTATTGTTATTATATTATTATTGACCATGTTCTGAATACGTCCACCTTCACCGCTGCCGCTAACCGCTACTGAGGTTACGTGGCGTGTACAACGCTTCCGCTCCCAGCTCGCCGCTCTAGACCGAAAGTCGTGAACCGGCCGTTAGGCCTCGAGCAAAAGTAAGTTTGCCGGCTACCTTACCCTCCGAACCGGAACACGTCATGACGTTATGGCGCCAGGAATAGGTAAGGAGGTATGAACTTAAAAATAAAAAAAATAATGTTTTCCTTGATTTTTCTGAAAACCCATAGTCAGATCCTTTGGTGGCAATGGAACCACTTCAGAAGTACGCTCTTACAAATGAAAAAAATTGTGTGTGTACTTATGTGCACGCGTTAGAAGTTATACTTCTTCGGCGTAATAAGATAAATATCTTTTTAAAATTTTTATCTTTTGCCTTATTTTACATTTGTAGACAAAGTGACACTAACCATAGAAAAAAGTTATTCAATACATTAAAAGTTTTATTATAATGCATTATTTAGTTAAATAAAGTTTATTTAATATTTAATGAAAACTAAAATGTTATCTATAGCTAACTTCATCATGTCGGTTTTTCGTGACGGTGTGCGCGCGCATCGTAAAAATTTACCCTCATCATTTTTTCCTAACGCGCCAAAAGAAGTATAACTTCAAAAATAATTTATAAATAGGTTCAGAAATGACGCAAAAATCGACTTACATACGTAGAATGCAATAGAATATACTTTTATTTAAAGTAGGTACACTGTTACATTTTTGAAAGTCAAAAAACTGAATAAGTACCTAACATTTTGAATACTACGAAGCACTCTATTAAAGCAAATACAAATGTACCTACTATGAAACTAGTTCGCTAGAGCAGCTTGCTCTGGCGAACTTCGTTTCACCCGTTCACTTTTACAGTCGAACGGGATAGGTATCCTAAGTCCGTATTCTGGTTATAAGCTATATTATTATCAATTTTCAATTAAATCGCTTCAGCCCTTCTTGAGTTATAAATAGAGCAACTAAGAGGACTTCCCTGTACCATATCTACATACCTATTAAACCGTGATGCCAAAACTTTGGATCCTATTTTACGAATATGGATGAACTTGTTAAGAATCCTAATTCTAGTCCCAAGTTTGTGTAGCATAATAAAGATTATAGACATTTAAGATCCGTCAAAATTTTATTCGACATGCAAATTTATTTATTCGCAGGGTGCAAAGCACTAGGTGGGGGATATCGTATTCGATCGCAGCGCTCATGGTGGCAAAAAATAAAAATAATGTAGGCGCTCATCTGTCATGTCGAAGCAATAATATGTTAAATAATCGCATTGTTCTGCTAACGAAAATGGGTCACAGCAGTGTTGTTGTGTAGTAAACTGCAAGAATACCGTTAGAAATAGTAAATTTAAGTTTTACCGATTTCCAAAAGTTTCTTGTTTAGACGAACAGTGTAAGAAATGGAAGGCAAGTCAAGAGAACAAAGTAAGTATCATCATAATGATTAAAAATACGTTTTTCACCTTACAGTAATGTATTTTTCATATTCACGCAAAGCGTGTCCTTTATTTCTTAAATCGTATCTTGTTGCCTCACATTCAATTTTTCGTGGATGTAAAATGCCTAAAACAGCTATGTGCTTACATTTACCACTTTGATTATAAACGCAATCACATTTAACCCTACTCACAATTTGCGCTGCTTGCAACTGAGATCAAATGAATATTTTAAAAAAGTAAAAAAAAGTATCTTCATGCCCAAATCCCCGAAGGATTAGGCAGAGGCACAACCAGGGCACCCACGACTAGCCGAATACACTAAGTCCCACAATGTGATAGGTGGCAAGCCTATCGTCAACCGGGCACATTTCCAATCCCGAGCAACATTTTTTTTTAGAAAATTGAAAAAAATCTAATTTTCATGTTATTACCCGACCCGGGATTCGAACCAGGGACCTCATGCAGTCAAGTCCAACAACTGAACCGCTAGACCACAGAGGCGATCAATATAATATTATGTACTTCCAAAGTAAATAATATTTATACATACACGCCAAGTCCCTCACCGGGTAAATTTTGAGTGCCAAATATTGCGATCTTTACAGACCTGCCTAGCTTCCTTCACATTAATTACCTTTAGCATACAAATACGCCGGTTTTGGAGACTTTTTTAACATAATTCTCGGGTAAACACGTTGCGATTTGATAGTGGAATGTCGAGTGTGTGAAGTAATAAATATGTATTAGTTAGGTATTGTTACTGATGTCAAAACACCTTAAAAATATTTTAAGGCTTCGGCCAAATCTACGCGACCAAAGCGGTAGAGAAGCGGAAGCGAAGCGTAGGGTCTTTCGCACCTTGTACTGCCGTAATAGCTGTGTTGCCAGGTCAGATTTGTAAATGTACAGTGTTTTGGATAAAAAATAGAGTAAATCAGTAAGTAAAATAGAGTATTTTTACAGTAAATAAAATTAAAATAAATATAAGCAAATATCCGTGTCACTCAGAGATGGTTTGTTTTAATAATTATTTTTTTCAGTGAAAGCTGCAACCGTGAGGTACAAAATTTACAAAACTAGAGGCATTGCGGCTTCAAAAAAATGTTCTGCAGTCGTCTGTGTTATCGCCTTTGTGGTCTAGCAGTCCGACGTTGGACTTGACTGCTTTAGGTTCCGGCTTCGGTCTCCGAGTCGAGCAGGACAATACCCTCCACCTCCCATGGCCCTACCAACCATCATGGTTATACGGGCCGAAACGCGGGAGGTGCACGGGATCTGCTCTAAGACTCTCTTTCCCGTGCACTTCTTGACTCCCTACAAGTTCTTTTTTATCTCAACCTATTGTCCCTTTGACCTTCTCCCCATTATGGGGCGGTCTGATCCTTCCCAGTTGGGAACGACGTCACAATCACGGCACTTGTTCGCCGACTTCCGAACTGCCTAATCAGCCATCTGACGTTTGAACCTCAATCAAGGGGTCCGCGCCTCCTAAACCATGCCTGCGCAAATCCCGCGAACAGCCGGTAGTTCGCCGGTGTTGTCACAAGCTCCGTGAAGTAGACCGGTCCTTCCTCCGTCCTCTCCAACACATCCAGCATTATTTTTCGCGCGTCGGAATACATTTCCGAGTCGAGCAAAAGAAAATAATAAAAAAATGTATTTCAATTTTCTCATAAAAAATCTTGCCCTGGATTAAATGTGCCTAGTTGGCAATAAGCTTGCCACTGTGGGATTTTGTGTCTCCGGCTAGTCGTGAGTGCCCTGGTTGTGCCTCTGCCTACTTGTTGATATGGGCGTGAAAATACTCACTCAAATTGCGGTAACTGAAATTATTTCATTACAAATTCATCGTATCCGTAAATTTTACAAAACTGCTTCACAGATTACATTGCACAAAATATATACAAAAAACATACGTTACGCTTGGTCGAAAAATTGTCTAATGTCCTTTGTCTGATAGTCACAGAGACACCATTCAAAGAAAGTTTATGTTTTGAAGGGATTTCCCGATTATTAATACGTACAGAGAGTTAGAGCATAATTGCGTTTCGTTTTACGCAGACTCTTGGCAGTTTTTTTTAATTTATTTATCAACTCATATTATTATTTAATCCTTTATTGCATTATAATAAATATACAAAGGCAAACTTAATGCCAAAAAAGCATTTTCTCCCAGTTTACCCTGGATAATGGTGACAAAAACACATATGACGAAAACCAAATTACATTTCAAAAATGTAATTGTCTGGAAACTTTTAGAGGTTGTTTAGACAATTCATTCGTTTTATATTATTATTATATATTATATTATTATTAATTTATAATTAATTAATCTTTTTGAGAAGGAAAATATCCTGATCGTTTAAAAAAGTCTATTGTCAAGTTAAAATAGGGGATAGGTGTGACATGAGCAATTATAGACCAATAACTTTAATTCCAGTCATTTCTAAGATTTTTGAAAAAATAATGTATGACAAATTATACAGTCATCTTCTTCAGTTTGATTTATTAAAAAATAATCAATACGGATTTAGAAAAGGTAGGTCTACAGTTTGTGCTTGTTTTGACTTAGTTAAAAAAGTAACAGAATGCCTAAATAGTAAAAAGTTTCCCCTTGCTGTATTTTTAGATATGAGCAAAGCGTTTGATTTTGTATCACATAAAATTTTGTTAACGAAACTTGAGAGATATAGTATTAGAGGTAATTCATTACAACGGTTTAAAAGCTATTTAGAGAATAGAAAGAAATGTGTTGAGATTTCAAAAATAAGTGGAAACAGCAAGAAAGTATATACTTCAAGTTATCTTTTTAATGACTGTGGTGTACCACAAGGTAGTGTTTTAGGGCCATTACTTTTCATAATTTACATAAATGATTTACCTGATGCTATCAATCATGATTCAATTTGTTTGCTGATGATACTACACTTCTCATCAAGAGCAAAAATAAAAACGATTTATTGGAAGAAACAAGTAAAACTTTGACTAAAGTGACAGAATGGTTAAATGAAAATAATCTAAAAATAAATCTTACGAAGACAAAATTAGTTGTATTTCAAACAAATTATAGAGTTACTAAAAAATTAGATGTTATTTTAAATAATACTACTATTGAGAATGTATATTGTACTAAATTCCTAGGAATAAAAATCGATAAATTTTGTAACTGGAAATCGCATATTGATTTACTTTGCAATAAAATCGATTGGTTTGTATATGTGTTGAGAAGAATTAGAGAAGTGTCAGGATTAAAGGCATCTCTGTTAGCATATCACGGGTATGTTTCTTCCGTTTTGCAGTATGGTATTCCTATTTGGGGGAATTCTGTAGAATTAACTAGACTCTTTAGAGTTCAAAAGAAGTGTATGCGCGCGATATGTAATGTCAATCAATTACATTCATGCAAGCCACTTTTGAAGTCACTTAAAATATTACCTTTGCCGTGTTTATATATATATTAGCTGTATGTGTATTTGTAAAAAAACATCATCATTTGTTTCATACGAATGCTGAAGTCCTAGGTTTATCTCATTTTAGAAATAGTGAGAAACTACATGTGCCTAACCAAAAAATAACATTTACAAAAATAATGTGTATTGCATGTCATCAATTCGTATATACAACAAAATTCCTGACAATCTTAAATCACTTCCATTAAGCAGATTTCGAAAAAAGGTATTCAACTTACTTTTAGAGAAAAATTATTACAGTGTCAAAGATTATCTTGCAGATAAGAATAAATAATTTAGTATTTCTAATATGATTAATAATTGCAGAATGTCGGGTACGCAGGAGTTTGTTTCGCCGTTTCTTCTCCTGTCTGGCTAGGTTTGGAAACGGTAGTAGTTTACGGTAGACGGGGATAAATTAATTTACATTCTAAAAATTGTTGTATTAATAAATAATCTTATAATAAATACAAAATACAGTGTGTTGTAGATTGTAATTAAATAATTAAAATTAGTAATTTGATTAAAACCTATTAAATATTTGCACACCACAAGTTAGTAGAATATGTTGAAACGCTTAAATAATTTTGTAACATCTTTGTAACACTCATATTCCGCAAATAAATATTTTTCTTTCTTTCTTTCTTCGTTTTTAACCAGTTTAACAGTATATTTCATACACTGTATTTTTGTGATACAGTGTACAGTAAAACGGAAAAGAAGCAACTAAATTACAACGAATCTGCTGTAATTCCAGTGAACCTGGCATCACTGCATAATAGTGTACATGGCGCTTAACACACCTACGCGAAGGCGATAAAGGAACATGGCGTCAGCAACACGGGACGCAAGCATCTTCTAGTCAGACGTATGTAGATAAAATATCCATAATATACATGGACGATAAAAAATATATTTACGAGTATCTCGTAATATTTTTATTTATATTTCCCTACGAATATTTTTTTTTATATTGTAGGAAGGCAAACAAGCAGACCGATTTCCTGCGTTGCCAACCTAAGGTTGAGTTGTTAGGCCTCGAGCAAAAGTAAGTTTGCCGTCTACCTTACTCTCCGAACTGGAAAACGTCATGACGTTATGGCGGCAGGAATAGGTAAGGCGGTGGTACCAATCCAGGCGAGTCGCTGCGAAACTCTACCACCTAGTCAGATGTCACGGTGTTAGTGATGGTAAGCCTGTACTCGCCTTTTACGAGCTGCCTAGCAAGGAAGGCAGATGGTCTATTCTGCAAAGGAGCCCGGATCAGTACGGGGATAATAAAAATAAGATAATAAAATTTGAAATAGCCAGACATGATGTTAAATTGATCACCTTGTTGGTGAAGAGAAAAATGTGCACCTCTTACTTCACTAATTACTAGAACATAGAGTTCGGTATATCTGGTTCTTGGTGTTTATAACATTTATAACAGAAAATTGTTCTATGTGTTAGAATTATTAACTTATACCCTTACCACAAGCATATAAAGTAACTTAGTGGTTAGATCAGTTAGTGTAGTGTAATTTGTCTAATTTTTTAAATTTAGTTTTTAATTATCAGAGTTGGACGCATACGCATATGCGTATTGAGTAACAATTGGCTAAAAATGAATCGTACTCGCTTAGGTGCACATGCAAGTTTCGCATTGTAAACGCTCCCGCTTCGCGTCCCGCGTCCCGCACGCCCGCTTGACGCTCAGGTTTGGTCGAAGCTTAAGAATTGATTTATTTTGAAATAGCGGCGCGCCCCAGCTTCACACGGTTATGAAATATAAATCTTCCTCTTCAATCATTTTATCTATTGAAAAGCCGCATGAAAATCCGTTGCGTAGTTTTAAAGATTTATTGATATAATAAATTTAATAAACACCCAGACCCGGAAATGCAGACATCTAAATGTTCATAAAAATGCCTGCTCCGTCGGGAATCGAACCCGAGCCTTGCGGTTCATCGGTGTAGTTAGACGTGTACACTAGCAACTCTGTTTTACACTACGTAGTGATAATTCGAAGTGTATTGTACAGACAGTTTTATTTTAAAATGTTAACATAAATAAATAAGCTATCGTAGCTTTAAATTTTCAACTGTACATAATAAATGAAATAAAATTTTAGATTGATATCAAGTAACATCTTGTTTTAACCGAAAAATGAGGAGGAATATATGAACGCAATAGTATTATAGTTTATTAGGCGCATGTGAATTGCCTCATAGTTGTAAACAGTCGGTTAATTTATAATATGATTACCGTATTATGCAATTTACCAGTTGACAACCATTTTACAAACGCATCGGTAAAGATAAGATATGGTGAAGGATAAAAGATAAAAATCTGCAGGTGCGCGGCGTAACATCTTACTAGTTTTCGTCTAATTTTCTCTCCTATCTTCCATATCTATAAATATAAAAATTAATGTCACTTTTCTTTGTAATTTTATAACTTAAGAACGGGCTCACCTATCCAAAAATTAATGTTTAGGCTTTGTTCGGACTATTTAGTATATGGTTTGCATAAAATCGGTAGAGCGATTCTTCATTTTTCACATTTTTGTAACAAACAAATTCAATAAATGGCGGAACATTTTGTTAATGCGTATTTTTTATTCAAATTGAATCTTTGTTCAGATGGAGATCGTGTTGTTATATTGAAACTTTTTTTAATTGTTTTTTTTTTGTTTTGTTGTGTTATTCATGACGGCAATGTTTTATTTAATAACGTTTTCATATGTTTTTTTAATATATGTCAATTTACACGTACATGTTTATACGCAGCGAAGCACTTACGGGCCGCTAATAAGTATCTTCTTCTATGTGGGCGATAAATCGATCTAGCTAGTAATAATTTTTAGAAAATGTCATTTTATTCATGTTTAAATTGAAAAATACGATTCTTCTTGACACCTACTTTGAATAGTAATACTATTTTTTTGAGCAATAAAGTTACTCCAGCAGATAGCGTTGTTAAGTGACATGAAGTCAATGAGCTAAGAAATTTTATATTATGGGTCGTACTTAAATATAATTTCCAAAAAACACAATTTAATAAATAAAATACCGAGGCATCCAGGTAATATTTTTTAATACACTCCATAACTGAATGACCAAACACGCGATCCAGATAATGTATACTTTATCGAGAAGAATGAGTAAGCATCGTGCGATATTTAAAAATAGTGACATTATCTGCATATACACAAAATATTTGCAGATATAATATTGGCACCAAATTTTATCTGAAGTTAAATACAGAAAAGTCTAAACTTCTTTTGGTTGATATGTATTCATTTTCAAATTTCATGAGTCATAATAAATGTTGAAAGTCTTCGACCAGTGTGTGTTACCAATGATGACATATGGAAGTGAGACTTGGTTTGTAAATGTGGGCCTCTTAAATAAGCTCAGAGTCGCTCAGGGTGCTATGGAGAGAGCTATGCTCGGTGTTTCTCTGCGAGATATGATCGGTATTTAGGTGATCTTGTATCATTGGTGATCACCTGTACTTTTAAAATATTCTTCTACATTCCAGATTTCAAATCCTTTTTTCATTTTTACAGTGTTGTTACATCTGTAATTTTTAGACTACAAAACTTATGCCTTGAAAAAATGACTGGAATAAAAAAAATCCTAAACTAAAAAAAGAACATACTACAAATAAAAAACAAATAGAAATTGTTGGAGAAGTATAATAAGACCCAAATTTAACACAAGAAGCAAAATATGCGCAGCCTTACTTTGAGTGTACTGACCTGTATAAAGATATCGATTAGTTTGAGACCTGGCAGACTACATGAATGATATGTACATATAGCCGACCTGAGTCACGAGCGTGTGGAGTGAGCGCGGTGCCGCCGTCGCGTGGTCACCGTCAAGATCATGCGAGGTGACGTCATGGCCGGCTGGTGAGACGTCGTGTCTCGTTTCCACTTGTGGCAGCGTGATAGCTATCACTCTTATTTATCGCATCACTTTCCGAGAGATTATGTCTGAGCGAAAACCACTGGTGTTTTAATTAACGCGAAGTCGTAATAACGTTTTATAACATTGCAGAATTGAGTTTAATACGCGTTTGCCCCTAGACCTAAATTTTGGGTATTGCAGGAAAAGAAATTAATTTTAATTTGGTCCTCTTTTAATAAGAGCAGTAAAAACGCAAAAACCGTCTATAACTATTTCATTAAACTGGTATTTAAATTAACGCGAAGTCGGTAAATACGTTTTATAACATTGCAAAACTGTGTTAAAGACGGGTTTGTCCCTAGACCCAAAGTTTGCGCTTTGAAGAAAAAAGAAGTCAATTTCAATTTGGTTCCCTTTAAATACCAAAAACAGGTTTAAATAATAATGAAATATAGTAAAACTGCAAACCCGGCTCCAACTACTTCGTTAGGTGCCACATCGGCATTTCATAATTATATTTTCTTCAAATAGGTATAATAAGTGAAATAAACATCATACTAGTCGTTTTTGAGTTATAATAATGCATGATTTTTTTTATAATAATGGAAGGCAAACAAGGAGACGGATTTCCTGTTTGTAATAATTCACGTCGCCTAGAGACACCAAAGGTGGTAATGGTGCGTTGCCAACCTGACGCCGAGATGTTAGGCCTCGAGCAAAAGTAAGTTCCACACGTCATGACATTATGGCGGCAGGAATAGGTAAGGAGGTGGTACCAATTTCGGCGAGTCGCTGCGTAACTCTACCACCTATTCAGATGTGTTAGTGACGGTAAGCCTATGATCGCCTTTTACGAGCTGCCTGGCAGGAAGGCAGATGGTCTATTCTGCAAAGGAACCCCGACCAACACGGGGAAATTTTGACTTACATTGACCGCATCGCATCACTAACAACGAAATTTTTATTGCATTATTAAATATAACTCAAAAATCATGGATCATGATAAAATTAAAATGGGACCACTTTGGAATCAATCGTCCAAAAAAAAACATCTATCAGTTTGCTATGGCCGAATAATCGTGTTATTAAACTTACAACCAAAAAATTAAAAAAAACATCCAGTCGAATTGAGAAACTCCTCCATTTTTCGTCGATGAAAAACATCAGGATTCCAAATTGTCCCCTTCTCAGCCTGCATATGTATGATAGACCTTCTGATCCTGGCTGAAAGACCGCAAGAGGCGAGCATTGGTTAGATGGGTCATTACTATTAACTACCATTAAAAATACTCAAAATAAGAATGGATTTTTGGTAAGAGTCTTGGACAATTACTAAAACTGTGGTTGTATCAAGTAATTATTACCAAATGGCAACTCGCTACCAAAATAACTAACTTAACTGGATTGTACTTTTACCAACTACAAAAAGAAGGTAATCAATTCGTTTGTATGTTTGTTTGTTAACCGATTACCTTGCCAATTATGAAATGGATTTTTAACCCACGACGCAAAAAGAGGAGTGTTGTAAGTTTGACGTGTCTGTCTGTCTGTGGCATCATAACTCCCGAAGGGATGCGGTGATTTCAATTTAGTTTTTTTGTATTAAAGGTAACGTATGTGCGAGTGTTTTTGGATATGTTTGATGAAAATCGGTTGAGCCGTTTAAAAGTGGGGAGATTAACCGAATGTCAGCAATTGTTTTACCTTTTAAAGGAAAATTAATTTCTTGAGTCGGAGGTTTTTTAAATTTTTAGTTTTTAAATTTCATTTTCTGTTATGATACAAAAATATTTTCCCGCCTCATGCCGTATCCGAAACATGTTTAAAGAGCTTTGTTAGAAAAGAAATCATAAGATACCAAAAATATCAGAAATTTGTTTCACGAAATTCAATGATGTGGCATAAATAAAAATACTGAAATTGACTTAAAGTTATGATTATTTTTACACTATTTTTTCCGTTTAAATTCTTCTTGTTTGCCTTAATTCTAAAAGCTGCATTAGTAATAGTAGTGTTCGGCCTCAAAGTTTACGTTAAATTTAATTATAAATTTAAAACATTTAGTAATAAATAATAAAACCTGTTATAAATATAAATAATTGGCTTAAAAGTTATATAAAAGTAATTAAATAATATTTTTTTACAAATATTTCAATATTAACACACCAAAATATGGTAGAACATGTTGATATACTTAAATATTTTTGTAACATCTCATTTATATTCCACAATAAATAATTTACTTTCTTTCAAAAGCACCTAAAGGTGGCAAAACAATTGGTTTGACATAGTTTAATGACCTTAACTTGAACTCGCCAGTTAAATTCCGTTGAACTTCAAAGTGCCGACATCGCTCTCTTTGTTTGAATCTGGAGCTTGATAGAGTTGATAGAGTTATTTATCAAACGACTTGCAAAAAAGTATGGTTAAATTGTGCTTGGTATTCTTTTCGTTTGTGTGAAGTTTTAGCTTTCTTCATTATTTCGAATAACTTATAAATAAATAAATAAATAAATCTAATAATTAAATAAAAAAACTTACTTTTAATAAATAAATAAATCTAATAATAAAAACAAACTTATAAACTCGCCTTTGTGGTCTAGCGGTTCAGTTGTTGGACTTGACTGCATGAGGTCCCGGGTTCGAATCCCGAAAAACGTTGCTAGGGGTTGGATTTGCCCGGTTAGTGCCTTGGTTGCGGCTCTGCCTACCTCTTGGGGGATATGAGCGTGAAGATACTTTTTTTATAAACTTATAAATTAAAGCAGATATACAATGCGAATGTGGATGAATGTAGGTACCCGGGTCCCGGAGAGACAAAGATTGTATGTATATATTTCGAAGAACTTACTTTAATCACGTATCAGGCCCGGCCATGGCCCGCGACGTGCCTTCTGAATAAATACAAAAAAAAAATGAAAAGAAATTTTTGAAAGTAGTAAAACGGCATAAAGCTATGGTCCTGACACACACGTCAGTAAATTTCCGGACCGTTTCGTTTGTTACGGTCAAAATTTCATTTCTATCGTTCTAAACGGAACTCCTTTCTATTTTGTTAAATATGGCGAGCTCCGGTATGTTGTTTTGTCGGTACTAGAGAAATAAGTGTAGCAATTTTTATTAACACGCATGATAGTATTTAGCAAACGTGTAGATAGAGTACTTGTACTTAAGTCTTTATAATTGTGCGATAGAGTTGTCAAATTTCGTTTTTACAGGCAAAAATATTTCAGAAAAAAAGCACATTTCAAATACCTATTGCGACGAGTCTAAAAGCAAATCATTTTTTGGCAGGTACAATAAAAAAAAGTGCCAACCGAAATGAAATAAAATTATTTATTTGCAGAATATGCGTATTAAAAACTTTTACAAAAACATTTTTGTATACCAACACATTCTAACACATTGTGGTGTGCCAATATAATATTATTATTATTAATACAAGTGGTATATTTAGATGTTAATACCTTATAATATGTAGGCTTCATAATTTATCATAAACAATTTCTACGAAAAATTACTTTACCTTTATCTACCGTACACTTTTTACCACCATTTCCAATCCTAGAAGAAACGGCAAAATTTACCCCCAAAACCAACATTTCTTTATTTAAATTAATTTTTAATAATTACTACAAATATTTTATTAAATATTTGTATTAATTATAAGGAACAAATCTTTTAGACTATAATAATACAATAATATTTTATATACCGAAGAATAGACATGTATTATATCATGTACCTACATCATTTATGTGAATATGTACCTATATCATTTATGTGAATGTTAAGTTTTGGTGTATCTACTTATTTCTCACTTTTTCAAAAAGTGACATACTAAACACTGCAACATTTGTTTAAAAGAAATGATGTTTTCTTCTAGATCGGTAAACATGCAGCAAAAATACAAACCTATACCTACTACAAAATATAGACAGACTGTACCATGTAAAGGCAATATTTTGAATGACTAAAAAAGTTGTTTGCATGAAGTAACTAATTTATAGTACACATCGCTCGTGGACATTTCTTTTGAACTCTAAAGATTCTAATTAACTTTGAAGTATTTCCCCAAACAGTAAACATGTTGAAAAACAGAAGAAACCGACGATAAAGTAAGAGAGGTGCATTTACGCCTACATTTTCTCTTCTTGTTCTCAACACATAACAATTTTATTGCAAAGTGAATCAATATCAATCTGCAATACATAGTTTAATATCATAATTTAAAATGTAAAGCCGAAGAGTTGTTTTTTGTTTGCTTGAACGGAGTAATCTCGTGAACTACTAGTCCGATTTTAAAAATTCTATCAGTGTCAGATAGCTCATTTATCAAGAAAGGCTACAGACTACAAATCATCGAATTAAGACTAATATGAGCAGCGTTCCAATGAAGAATGTTTCAAAATCGGGTTTTTTCCTATTGAGCGCTTCCATGATATCCTTATCCAAATGACCCAGAACTTACTTATGTACGCGGGTCGCGAAGTACCTCACGAAGTCGCGGCTTAAAGTTTAGCGTTAGCCCGAAGTAATAATTTCACGCGGACGACGCCGCGGACCGAAGCTAACTAGTATCATATAATTACATTACTAGCTTAGCCAGTGTAAGTTGTAGACTCTTATTTTATGATAATAAAAGGCAAACAAGCAGATGGTTTACCCGATGGTAAGAAATTCACGCCGCCCAGAGACACCAAAGGTGCTAATAGTACATTTGCTCATATTATTAGCACTGCAAAAATTAACTTCTCACCAGCCTCCGATTTGCAAAAAATGCATTTATAGGCACTTATACATTATCAGGATATCAGTCTGCTTTTTTGCCATGACATAAAAAGATGATGACCATGTAACAAATGAAACACTATTTGGATCTTTAATGATAATAAAAGATGGTGATAGCAGAGCCAACATAATCTATTGTTTGCACATTTTGCTGCATTACAAGGTAGGTATATTACAAGCCTTTATGATAGACTTCATGTGACATTCATTGAATGAACATCAATCTTGACTGCCACTTTGACCAGTTTTTATATACCTAATTAGGTATATCAAATACTTTTTAGGTAGGTAATTCTTTTGCAATACATAACTCAAATTTCATAACTACATCGTCTAAATATAAATTGGCTATTGGCCGAATAATCGAGTAACATAGTCAAATTGGGAACCTCCTCCTTTTTTAGAATCAGTTAACATAATTTCTCGGTTTTATGCAAATATTAATTACAATTTATTATAAAACACTAACACAAGTTACAAGTTCCAAGAACCTGTCCGTAGATATTATAAACGGAAACAATACATTTTGTAATTAAAAACAATTAATAAATGCTAATTGTTACAACAGAATCTTGTTACGCAACTAGCTCCCATTAAAAAATCTAGTGTTTAGAAAAAGTGCTGTTTAATATAGAGCTATCGTTCTTATTAACAGACAATACAAGGCAGGGTTTTTTTTTATGGGACTCGGACCATGTTGGTCCGGGCTCCATTGTAGAATCGACCATCTGCCTTCCTGCCAGGTAGCTCGTAAAAGGCGAGCATATGCTTACCGTCACTAAAACCGTGACATCTGACTAGGTGGTAGAGTTTCGTAGCGACTCACCCGGATTGGTATCACCGCCTTACCTATTCCTGCCATCATAATGTCAGTGCTTGCCGTTGACATTTTCCGGTTGGGAGAGTAAGATAGTCGGTAAACTTAGGTCGAGGCCTAAAATCCCGGCCTTAGATTGGCAACGCACCAATACCACCTTTGATGTCTTTAGGCGGCGTGAATTTCTTACTATCAGGAAATCAGTCTGTTTGTTTGCCTTCTAATATCATAAAAAAATAAACAATTGCTATGAACTGTGTAATGAAAGTAGTAATTTTGAATTTCTTTTTAAACTTTAATGCTAAAAATTTAAATATTTAATGTTCACATGATTAAGTTATTTTTTTTTTTTAAGTAATACCATGATTAGTTCTGAGATAGTCTGACGTTGATATAAAACTACTAACTGATATCAAAAAAGGATTCAATGATCCTTCATTATTTTTAAGGAATGGAGAATGTCCTTTGTTTTTTGACCGACTCCAAAAAGGATAAAAGTTAGTAATAACCGACTTTAAAACTTAAAATAATAAAGATTGAATATTCAGTATGTACTACCTATTATTTATGTGTGCCATTTACTAATAAGTTACAATTAATTTATTAATTAAATTAAAGTATCTTCACGCCCATATCCCTGAAGGGATAGGCAGAGGTACAACCAAGGCACCCACGACTAGCCGAAGATACTAAGTCCCACATTGTGGTAGGTGGCAAGCCTATCGCCAACCGGGCACATGTCCAATCCCGAGCAACGTTTTTTTTTATTAGAAAATTGGAAAAACCCAATTTTCTTAAAGTTGCCCGACCCGGAGTTCGAACCCGGGATCTCATGCAGTCAAGTCCAACAACAAAACCGCTAGACCACAGAGGCGACTAATATTACTACTATAATTAATTGTAACTTATACATATTAACTTTTTTAATTATTTTTAACTATTGCGGAGAGGTATGAAATTGGAATCGCATTCTTTGCAGCTTCACTGGAGACAAGAAAAAGGAGACATATGATGAAGTGAAACCGGAATTTGGCATCGAATCAAAACGGCCTGAAGAACCTGTTGTCGGACGACCACTGAGTACTAGATACATGCCTAGTGATTTTCCGTCATCATACTTAATACACAATAGAGGTAATGAGGCTGATTTTCTGTTTTTTATAGCATTTAATGGCAAATTAGATTTTATGATTGCATGTCTGTCGCAATAAAATGAAACGTCGATATATCCACTCTTGCTTGACTGATAATGATGAAACACAAATATTCAATGAGATTCTTTGAGAATAAAATTTGATTGATTTCAAAATAAGAAAAACTTTCGTACTTTTGATGAGTGAATTACAAAAAATAGTTTTTTTTCAATGGTAATGGATGGCAAACAAGCAGACGAATTTCCTAATGGTAAGAAATTCACGCCGCCTAAAGACACCAAAGATGGTAATGGTGCGCTGCCAACCTGAGGCCGAGATGTTAAGTCTTGAGCAAAAGTAACTTTACCGGCTACCTTACCCTCCGAACCGGAACACATCAACGGCAAGCATCAGACGTTTGGTGGCAGGAATAGGTAAGGTGGTAGTACCAATCCGAGCGAGTCGTTCCAACCGACACGTCGTCGTCGTTCGAAACTCTACCACCTAGTAGGATGTCACGGTGTTAGTGACGGTAAGCCTATGCTCGCCTTTTCTGAGCTGCCTGGTACAGGAAGGACGGTGGTTTTAGTATAATATTATCTTTTTATCTGTGTACCTCCTTACATAGTCTGTTAATATTTTGATATTTCACTGGCTGTTTTTGTTTCGATCATCTTTTTTTTCAAAAAAAGAGCAGGAGAAAAGTCAAGGACTAGGAACGCAGAGTCCGAGAAAAGACCAAAAAGGGAAAAACGAGGAATAGAGTTTTGGTTCATGAAGCAATTGACGGAGGATTGTATAAGAAAACTAAGAAACATATTATACTAAATAAAAGCAACTGAATACTACGACCGTTTACAATTGATATATTATGTGAGATACTTATTTTCTCCTTTTAGCCTAGTCAATGGCTTAACTAAGTAAGCTCTCAAAACCCTAGAGAAACAGGCTTAGCTAATAAGAGCCTTCAGACCCTAGAGAACAGGGGTAATCAATAAAACACTCAAAAGAACGTATCTTGAACCGGAAGATCAAGAGGAAAGGATATTACCCGTTCGGAGTTTTAAGTGTTCAACAGGACTCATAATTGTGTAATATATTTTAATTGTATTATTGTTTATAGTGTTCTCCTTTTTCCTCTGCCTATAGGATCCCAGACCCTCGTCCTTGTACTGGTGAGTTTCCTACTTACTTCACTTACTTTATTTACTAATCTTTACTATTAACGAAGTGGTTTCGGTTATCTCAATTACCTTAACCCACTCCACCACTTCGTTATATGGTCTATTCTGCAAAGGGGCCCGGACCAACACGGGGCAAATAATAATATACATATAATAATAATAAAGCCGATAATTTCAATTAGGTTTTCCTTAGGATTTTTTATCTTTCGGAATTCCTTTTTTCGTGCACGAAAGAAAGTACTTATTCCGTTTTGATAGTTTCCAATATTGGAAGAGTCAAGATCTTACTAAAAATCTAAGGCATTTAGTACAACATAAATTCTAAGAAGTTAGGTTTAAGTTAAGTTTCTACTTATTTGATCAGATCGCCTCTGTGGTCTAGCTGTCCAAGTGTTAGACTTGATTGTATGACGTCGCAGGTTCGATTCCCGGGTAGGGCAACAAAAAAAAATTGTTTTAACAAAACAAAATAAAATCTAATAAAAAAAATGTTGCTTGGGATTGGATATGTCCCCGGTTGGCGATAGGCTTGCCACCTTACACTTGTGTCGGCTAGTCGTGGGTGCCCTGGGTGTGCCACTGCCTACCTGGTTGTGTACCTCTTCGGGAATTTGAGCGTGAAGACACTTTGATCAGATAAGTAGTAAAGGAAACACGGGATAGAAAAGAAATAGAATGTGAACACCAGTGATTCCCATAGTAGTCCAGATGGACCCCTAGGGGTCCACAGGAGAACATAGTAGGCCATTGTAATTTACAGGTAGGGAACTGTAACAGTAGAGAACTTTACCCCGTGTTGGTCCGGACTCCTTTGTAGAATAGACCATCTGCCTTCCTGCCAGGCAGCTCGTAAAAGGCAAGCACAGGCTCACCGTCACTAACACCGTGACATCTGACTAGGTGGTAGAGTTTCGCAGCGACTCACCCGGATTGGTACCACCGCCTTACCTTTTTCTGCCGCCATAACGTCAATGCCTGCTGATGACGTGTTCCGGTTGGAGGGTAAAGTAGCCGGTAAACGAACTTTTGCTCGAGGCCTTACATCCCGGCCTCAGGTTGGCAACGCACCATTACCACCTTTGGTGTCTCTAGGCAACGTGAATTTCTTACCATCAGGAAATCCGTCTGCTTGTTTGCCTTCCAACATTATATATATATATATATATATATATAAAGTACCCCCTAGCTGCGGTCATGCAGGGGGTCCACCGAATCCATCCAAATCCTGATAGTGGTCTATGAAACAAAATAGTTTGGGAATCTCTGTCCACTCTTCATCATCCGCCAATAACAACCAAATACTGAATGTTTAATTAAAATAGGTATTTTTTTTGGTTAACAAGCTCTAATGATGATGTGAAAATCAAAAACCGGCTTAATTGTAACACAATACATTGTGGAAAATTATAAGTGTTATTTAAAATGCATATGAATGATGAATGAAATGATATTTGCCAGATTGTCTATCCTATCGCTTGCCACTTGTACATTGTGGGGCGTGTGTCTTTAGGCTAGTCGTGAAAGTTCTAGTTGTGCCTCTGCCTATTTTTTCAGATACATGGGCGTGAAGGTACTATGAAATGATTAGCTAAATACTAATGATCGTCACTGACACGGTGACATACTACTAGGTGGTAGGGTTTCGCAGCGACTCACTCTTATTCCGGTCATGACGTGTTCCGGTTTGGAGGGTAAGGTAGCCGATAAACTTACTTTTGCTCTAGGCCTAACATCTCGGTATCTGGTTGGCAACGCACCGTTATCACCTTTGGTGTCTGTAGGCGACGTGAAGTTCTTACCATCAGGAATTCCGCTTGCTTGCTTGCCTTCCAATATCATAAAAAAATATTTTTTGACAATGACAGGTCTGCAATTACGTTGAAAATGAGATAGGTATTAAACACTATCTTAAAATTAAACACTTTCAATCACGTGCTCACAGGAACACTCATACACACGCACGTAAACACATACACACTCTCTCACACACACACACACACACACAAATGCACTCTCCCTCTCTCTCTCTCTCTCACACACACACAGACACACGGAGAAACCCCAAACTTTTATCAATACTTCCTTTTCCGTCGGGGGTTAAAAGAAATTTTTAGATGTAGCACTGATGCACTCGAGACGACGGTTCTGAGTTCAGACAATCGTGGCCACTCTCTAAGTTTTCGCATATCAAGAAAGGGAAAATTTTCTCCCTTATCATTTGACCTTTGACTTTCGAATATTTCCACTTTGATCACGCGGTCGTCGCATGTACGAGGAATTACTTGACGTCAAGTCAATACCACAAATGACTAAAGTAATCGAGAAGCTAAAACATAAGCAGCTACTCGTATACGTAGTATTTTTATAAGATGGCAAATAACAAGATGAGTTTCGTAATAGTAAAAAATGCAAGTCTTTACAAAGGTGATTGTGTGTTATCACTAAAGGATTTTGTGTTGTACCTTTCACGTGAGTAGTTTACCCTAACTACCCTAACCTTAAGATCGGAACACGACAATGACGGGCACTGACGTCAATGGTGTCATAAACAGTTAAGGCGGTGATTAACAACTTGCACACGTACAATCAAAGGACACAGGCAGACACACACACATACACACACACACACACAGGTAGGCAGAGGACAAAGATAGAAGCACTATCAGAGAACCGCATTGTGGTTAGACAGTGGATTTCCTCTAGAAAGTTTGAAAGCTTCAGCATTGGGCTCTACGTTTTTCGTTGCTTGTGCGAATGAAGTCTTTATGTTTATTCAACAAGGATGTTTGTCTTTTATGAAATAGGTATACTACGTAGTTAATTTCCATTAACACAAACATGTGAGCAAACAAACAATTTGTATCTATTACGCTTTATATCTAACCGTTTAGATAGATGACCTTAGACGTCATGTATTTCTAACCTTTAGTAAATCTGTCGGTTTGCTTTCCGATGTCATATGAAAGTTTTATAAATTTTATTACAATACACTCTTTATTTGCACCAAATACAAAAAAAACACACTGTAAATGTATAAATAATTTTGAAGTTATACTTCTTCTGGCGCGATTGGGAAAAATGATGAGAGTGAATTTTTACGATGCGCGCGCACACCTACAGATTAATGTGACAGTCAAATTAAGCAACACCCTGAAGTTAGTTGCGAACCTTTTTATTTTTAATTAAATTTTATGATTTTTAATTATTGTTGCATGATATTTATGTATGTATGCATTTATGTATGTATTTGGTATTTTTGGATTGTTACGCCAAAGAAGTATAACTTCTTACGGGCGTATATGAGTACACACACTCTTTTTTTAATTTTATTGGTCTGACATACTAAGTAATATTATGATAATCAAATAATATTTATAACACCTGTGCAAGTTGTTTTTGAAATGACTACATAGGTTTAATAAAAATCCTAGGTATTAGTAGTTTTTGAGTTACACTTAATTTCACAAAACCACAAGTCTTAACATGATAAAATTAATATGGGACCACCTCGGAATCATGAGCTCTTTATATTACTTTAAAATATAAAAAATCAATAAACCCCCGACAAAACCTTAATCGCACTATA
>NJDD01013178.1:3680-14848 GCA_002245505.1 Calephelis nemesis | reverse complement strand
GACTAGCCGAAGACACTAAGTCCCACAGTGTGATAGGTGGCAAGCCTATCGCCAATCGGGCACATATCCGATCCCGGGCAACATTTTTTTTATTAGAAAATTGGAAAAAATCAATTTTTTTTTGTTGCCCGACCCGCGACCTCATGCAGTCAAATCCAATACCTAAACCGCTAGACCACAGAGGCGATTAATTATTTTTATACATATGCTTTTTTTAATAAGGTAATTATCATTCGAACGAAGCATAAACGCGCAACTAGTATCCTGTAGCTACAAAAGCACATGCACATTGACTAAAGGGCAATTACTAAGGTCAACTGGGACAATTGGTACTGTTTGTCGAGCTGCCTAAACAGCTGCGACATTCATTTCAACAATCTTATTATAATACATCGCTATGAAGAACATAAGACGTTTCAAGTAGCTTTTATTAACTTCGTTGGTATCCACGTATCTACGTAATCTTAAAACGTATTTTTCACCCATTTTAAAAATTCGAATTGAATTAAAATTTCACACATATTAAGGGCAAAGACCACGCAGTGTCTCAGTCTGTCTCAGTGTCACGTCGTGTCAGAATCCTCAGGATCTGGTACCATGCGCTTGGTCACATATTTAGTATTAATTTATATCCACTTACGAAAGCAACTTTATGGAATACGTCACAAGATTATTTTTGAAGTGAACACTTCTTTAGCGGCGTTGCACACATTTTTTGGAATGGGTTAAAAACTTCTAAACTCGCGTCAGATCGTCAGATCGTAAGACGGCGCAGGGCACATGCGCGAATAAGACGGCGCGAGAATATATAAAATGTAGATTCATTGCTCTTTTTGTATTGCTTAGATATTTCTCAATATATGATAGCAGATACGTATAAAATCAATAGACATTGCTCTATTTGTTCCATCTTGAAAATAAGCTTCATGTATAGACGAGCAATGTTCGTTATACAGATAATATGACGACGCTTCAGCCGTTACGTGGTCTTACTTTAGCGAGTTTTTGTCAAGCCAATCGCAGGCTATTGATATGAAATTATATTTGTGCATAAATGATAGTACTTTCATATTGCTAGTTAAAGCAATTCGTGCAAAATTATTCCCTAACCATTACAAAATATCAAATATGCACAACGTTAATATTCAAGTTTTCACTTCGCTGGCACTCCCGGAGTGCAACCTGTCTTTTTTTCGATGACAATTAATGTTATTGAAATAATATTGCTTTAAAGTTTAAGAAATTACGGTAACCCAACCTTGAAGGTAAAGTTAGTTCCTTAAGTTGTTTTTTTATCTACCGTGCATTTCATTTACATTTGTTATAAATTGTGTACATATGTATGATTATATGTATTTTACATGTTTGTACTTAAATTTGTAAATATATATGTTTATAGCTATCTATATAAATATATATTTTAATGATTTTGTTCCTAATTTAAGTTACTGTCTTTCCACCAGTAATTTACTATTGCTATATATCTATCTATATACATATATAAAAATCAATTGCTGTTCGTTAGTCTCGCTAAAACTCGAGAACGGCTGAACCAATTTCGCTAATTTTGGTTTTGAATTATTTGTTCAAGTCCAAGGAAGGTTTAAAAGATTAGAAAAAGAAAAAAACTTGCGAGAAAACTAAGAAATACAACATTTTACTTTTTCCCATACAAACTTAACGGGTGGAACGAAGTTCGCCGGGACAGCTAGTAATATTATATTTTCATCATGCAAGGGTTGTCTGGTAGAGATCGCTTATAAAGTTATTAGCGATAACATTCATAATAATCTTGTAAATTTGTACTTAGTGTTTTTATCTTTTTTTAAGGATTTTATCCTTCTGGATATGTCCATCCCATCGTACCTAATTTCTATCTTCCCACAATTACTAATGTAACTTTAAAATTACTTCGTAGACACATTGCTGCCCTGGAATAAGGATCAGCTAAAATGCTTTGCATTATTCCGATTCAAATTGAGTTGCTGAAACATATTCTGCCTATCTTCTTCATTCTTGGCACATTCCATAAGCAAGTGCTGCACATCCTCAATAATAAAGGCAAATTACAAAATTGAAAATATACATTTTCTTTTTTTTGTGCCCGACCCGGGGTTCGAACCCGAGACCTTAAGAAGTTAAGTCCAACGATGGACCACTAGATCAAAGAGGCGATACTACCACCAGTAGTTTTGTTGGTAATGGCCCATTTAACCTTACTTCGCCTCTTACGAGCTGCCTTGAAGGAAGGCAGATGGTCTATTCTACGCAAAGGCTTAATCAATACAAGATATATCGTTCACTTTCCAACTTTTTCGTCATTTATCTTGACGAAGCAGAAAGTTAGAAAATCTTTACAGACCTTGCTGTACTTGGACGTCATCAAAAAAGCTTTTGAACTTTATCGACTTTGAAACATTAGCATAATGTTATGCTATGTTATGTACGAAAATAGATTAAGAGCTGATGAAATATTTTGCATCCAATTTCGGAAAGAATGGCATGTTGGCAATAATTTACAATTGCCATTATTGTATTTAACCTAAGTTTCCTACAAATTTCATATAATCCTAGATGAATGGCATAAATAAGTATCTTTACGCCCATATCCCTGAAGGGGTAAGAAGAGGGATAACCAGGTCACCCACGACAAGCCGAAGACACTAAGTCCCACAATGAGATAGATGGCAAGCCTATCGCCACCTGGCATATTTCCAATCCCGGACAACATCTTTTTTTTATTAGAAAATTGGAAATACCACATTTTCTTTTTGTTGCCCGACCTGGGATTCGAACCCGGACTTCATGAAGTCAAATCCAACCACGTGACCACAGAGGCGATTGCATAAATTTCCATTGGCATTTGTTTGAATGTTGACACATCTAAAGACTCGTCAAATAAATAATTACAGTATCGTAATTATACCTTGTCCATTTTATTAATAGTCTCATTGACAGCAGGTGAAAATATATCATCACAATAAGGATAAAAGAAAAAGTTACAAAACATATTCGGTCTGGCAGGTGTTATAGCTCAAATAACGGGTAAGACAAAGTATAGTTGTTTTAAGCTCACAGTAGTGCTTAACCTGTTGTTGCTAAGCTAAGTTTTTAACAAATTGTTCAAAACCATACGAAGACTTTTATATCGAGAAAAACTGAAAATACTATATATACGATACGATATTGCAACAAGCAGACGGATTTCCTGATGGTAAGAAATTCTCGCCGCCTAGAGACACCAGAGGTGGCAATGGTGCGTTGCCAACCTAAGGCCGGGATGTTAGGCCACGAGCAAAAGTAAGTTTACCGACTACCTTACCCTCCAACCGGAACACGTCAACGGCAAGCATTGACATTATGGCGGCAGGAATAGGTAAGGCGGTGGTGCCAATCCGGGCGAGTCACTGCAAAATTCGACCACCTAGTAAGATGTCACGGTGCTAGTGACGGTAAGCCTATGCTTGCCTTTTACGAGCTGCCTGGCGGAAAGGCAGATGGTCTATTCTACAAAGAAGCCCGGACCAACACGGGGAAAATTGGTGAAGCATTCAACATTGTCGTCAACAAATATATTCAGAGACGGCATAAAGTTCGCCGAATTGCCTAAAATTGTGATATAAATAACTTTTGTTAATTCGTTGTTTTCGTATTCATACAAGTCTGAAATCATAATAATAGTATCGGTTCAATTAATTTCCGAAGCCTACTAAATGTTGTAGAAATAGAAGAATAGATGTAATTATAAATATCGTATTTCGTTTTTATTCCATGGCTCTTGGGCTTTACCTTTTCCATTAATACCAAATGTCAAGCTAGCGTTATTGTTGGTAGGTTCGTATTATAAGTGATTCATACTTACGGTGAAAACTCATAAAAAACTCATAAATTTTCTTTATCTGACCTTCACTTTAATCGAACAAAAACACCTAATTTTTAACAGTTTAGTTCGTGTGGGTAGAATTAGTCGTAATTAGTATTTCGAGCATTTTAGGGGTCGTGTCCCTGTACATTTGTGCTATAAATAAGATGTAAATTAATTATATCGATTTCAATGTAGTAAAACTGAAAAATAATTAAAGTTGTTTATATAGCTTTTCTATAATCCCTGATAAAACCCACAATATGTAGATAGCTACCATTTCGATTACGTCAGTTTTAAAACAAAAATCAATTGCAATTAAATCGGTCCATTAAAGTGGTTATTACTTACAAATACTGTGCAGCAACTTGCCTAAGTACAGATCTGGCGGCTTATTTGTTTCTTCATTCGCAAAGGGATCTTCATCATAGAATAACATACAGCATGCCCAGAGATAGGATATCTGGCAGATATTTTTTTAGTTTTTGATACGAGGGCTGCAGTTTTGGCGCCATCGAGAGAAAATATGGTCGAAGTTTTTTCATAATTATTGAATTTCGTGTTGATATTGAGTGAAATTAGTCCATTTTGGTGGCATTTTGTACAAATTCGTTCAGTGAAAGTGCACAAATAAAATAATCATAAAGAAATTAGCGTATCGCGTATTTCCTCGTTGCCGCCAAATCTCATTACAAGAGCTTGTGTAATGAGGCCACCGCTTTACCCAAGAGCCTGACATGACTTACTGACGACTTATTACTGATGACTAATTCTATTTGATGAAAATTGATATAAAATTTGATGCAAATTTCTACTTGACTAATGGCAAAATACTAACGTGAAGGCCAAAACCTAAAGAAAGGAAAGAAAGATATGAGGGCTAGCATTTGCCAAGAGTCAATTAACATTACAATTATCTGATACAACACATTATTATTTCACTTGGGCAATTTACTTGAATATAATTTTACAAAATGCTATCAAAATTGACTAGTTTCCTTCAACATGTTATACACGAATGCATGCACTTTACTTTTAACCGGTTTGAAAAAAAGGAGGTTTTCAATTCGGCCGGTATATTTTTTTTAATGTAAATACATCGATTACTCTGAGGTTTCTGAACCGATTTACGAAATTCTTTTTTTGTTTGATGCGGAATAGTTTTAAATTGGTCCCATGCAAAATATTCAGGTAGGCTCATTAGATTTTGTTTTATAAGCATTTTTATCATGAAAATTTGATTCAGATAGGTTCATTAGTTATTACGACCATTTTTATCTACTTTCACCTATCCTGACGTTTATTTTTATTAAATTAAATCATATCGGCAATAAGCTAAAAAGTGTTAAATAACACTAAACACTTTAATAAAAACCGACTTCAAAACTAAAACGCAGAAAATAATAAAGTTTTTATATTTATTACATACTACCTACTAATATGTTTGAAGTCGGTGCCAAGCCTTAAAATAATAATTATGTTATAAGTAAGTATTAAATAAGATATACAGAAGTGACCCAATTAAATAAGGTTTCTTGGGAAGAATGGGTACCTTTTTATTTCTTTTTAGCTTTTTGTTACATTATATATATATTATGCAGATAAGTCTATTGAAATACAATTTAATTTCGTTACTTTTTTTACAATTAATTTTTAATAAAAGTTCCAGAATCGAGGCCATGTTCTATGTAAAATTATAAAGCATAAATACGTTTTTAAGATAACCTTATTGAAGTACAAACCTAATGGCCTAACTTAGAGCTTAGTCGGGGTTTCTTATGACGGAAAATGACCCTGTCATTATGGTGACATGGTATGTATGACACTGGGTCCTTACAAGGGCAGGTTGCTCTACCACCAAAGCCCTTGTTGGCTGAGGTATTATCTGAAGAACCGTAAGCATGTTTACTACCTAATCAAATAAAAAAACAAAGAAACAAAGCGGTCGTAAAATATTTTATTCGTAGGTAGCAGAAACTTGGACATTTTGTAAATTCAAATTAATGAGTTTTAACTATTTTTTAAAACGAAAATATATTTAAAAACTTAAACATATATACATACATTAAAGTTATAATGGCGCCTTTATCTTCTAAAGATACATATTTTGAAATTGTAAAATACAAATTTAAATACACAAATTTAAGATATATACTTAGGTAGGTGTTAGATTTTTGATACCTTTTCATGATGCCTTCGTTCACGCGTAGCTTTTGTTTGCAGTTTTTGGCCAGAACATAACCAAAGTAAATGAAAAAAAGGTGTGTGTGCGATTCACACACGATAAAATTGAAACTTTAGTAAATCGGCAAAAAAATTAGATGAATATATATTCGTGTCTCTTACCTGTCGCTTTTCCGTTATACCCGTTTTGAAATCACAACGATTCTGAAGAAGTTTCACTTCAAAACAGTACAGCGCTGTTTTTATTTTCAAAACTTAAAAAAACACCCTTATAACCACTAACCAGGGGGCTGATTATGTATCTCAGTGGCCAACTCAAAATGGAAAAGTGTACATCTAATAGCTGTCAAATGACGTCATTTGTGTTTTCTGTCTCCTTTGTATTTATGTTGGTCACTGGAGATAGCAAATATAAAACAAGTCATTTGACAGCTATTTGATGTACACTTTACCCAGTGATAATCACTAAAAGATACATAATCAGCCCCAGGACAGATTTTCATCCAGATATAAACGAATCGCTGAAGACTTTCACTGATAGTAGTATCCTGTTATCCACCCTATTAATTCCTTCCGCCATAATAATGTCCCGTTCCGTGTCGAAGGGTAGGGTAGCCGGTAGATGTTAGCCACAGGACAGTGCCACTTCCAAAAAATTGTTGCCAATAACAAATTGAAAGAACTTACTTGTCCAGTGATCGTGAAGAGGAAGGCTAGCAGGATACGCAGCGGAAGGCGTGCTCTGTATGCTCTGTGTGACCAGAGCCTATGGACTCCTGCTGTAATGCCGAAACCCGATGAGTATATTGTTGCAAAAGCTGAAAAAAAATTGTATTATTTGCATTGTACTCTAAATTCTATGTATATGTATGTATTCCACGTGTATGTATGTATGTGTATTGTTATTCATTGTGAATTTTTTAACACTCTCTCAATTTTAGGTTTGCTTTTTTTTGGAAATAAGCTCGTCTTCGAATTTCGTGTTATTGGGAAACACCTGCTTGATTGCTAATTACATCTTTTAAAAACTTATTCAAAAACAATAAATAACAAAACAATTTAAGTGTAGTAATATTTCATGTAACCTTCTCCAACTATTAGGTCGTAATTCAATAATTCATTTTCGACAGATAGCTTATGCTTCCACAATGTTTCCACATATAGTCCTTATAAAAAGAGTAGATTATCGTAATTAAAATATCGGAACAATTATATACATAATATGGCAACATGATGAGAACATGTCACAACCTCCGCTACGTGTATGTTAATCCCATTAAATAAAATAAATAATATTTCGTGTAACTTGTCCAGGGGATATTTATTTAAATAATATAAATATTTATTTAAATATCCCCTGGACAAGTTACACGAATTGAATCTAACCCCAAGTAATCAAATTATATGCTTGTGATATGGGTGTTAGTCAACGATACTAATACATAGAATTACGTAAATAGATACCAGAATAAATTTAATAAATACCCAGACCCGGAAATGCAGACATATAAATGTTCATCACACAAATGCCTGCCCCCGTCGGGAATCGAACCCGATCCTCGCTTTCGGTCGATGTAGTTAGGCGTGTACGCTAGCCACTGCACCAACGAGGCAGTCCATTAATATGAATGTGAAAGTTTGTATGTTTGTTTATTTGTTACTCCTTTACGCAAATACTGCTTAGCCGATTTTTATGAAATTTGACACAAACATAGAGGACAGCTTGGAATAACACATAGGATAGTTTTTATCTCGAAACAATGCTCCTGTGGGACCATTAACCACGCGGGCAACGGCGCGGGCAACAACTATCACCATATAAAATAAATTTCCGTGGTCACATGTCAAGATATTGTAAACATTGTTTGACTTTAATATGTTTAATACAAATTTACATACTAAATTCAAATATTTTTAAACAATGAACAATACTGTTCATACTTATAGAGCAAGATCCCAGGGCCGCCAGACGTCACGTATTTTCTGACGGATCAAATGTGGACGATTGAGTAGTGTTAGTATGTACTATGATCGTATGCCTACCTGCTAGCTTGGTCAAACGGCCAATTTCCAGGTATCAGGTAATCAAGGTACACAAAAACATTACTTACTTCACGTAAATTCTCATGGCTGATTTTCATATATGTTTTCGAGTGTATAGTTAAAAATAAATTGCCAATACTCCCAGACATTTTCCGTCAGCCATATTGTTTGGCAGACGCCTTAAGACCTTGTTTTTTACAGAGGAAGAAAATTAGGATAATGCTGATGATGACGGTCACGTTTTAGATATTCATTTCAAGTTTGATAATGAAGATCAAAAGCCACTGTTAAGAAATATTAAAGGATTAATATTTTTCTACTTGGTTTCCAAATTTCCAATGGAGCGTCAGAATTTACGTGAAGTTAACTAATTATTTTGAGACCATTAAGGCGTCTGCCAAGCAATATGGCCGACGGAAAGTGTCTGGGAGTATTGACGATTTATTTCTAACTATACACTCGAAAACATATATGAAAATCAGCCATGAGAATTTACGTGAACTAAGTAACGTTTTTATGTACCTTGATTACCTGATACCTGGAAATTGGCCGTTTGACCAAGCTAGCAGGTAGGCATACGATCATAGTACATACTAACACTACTCAATCGACCACATTTGATCCGTCAGAAAATACGTGACGTCTGGCAGCCCTGGGACCTTGGACTATTAGTGAAACTCTAAAAGTAATTTACATAGCCTTCAAAATGTTTGAAACAGAATTTAAAAAAAATAGATATTTTTTAATTAGATTACCAGATAATTTAGCACTAACATGATTAACTCCTAGTGGAACTTTTTGCAGTAAGATGTAGTCGTGTTATAGACGGTGGCAACCTCATTTTTTCTACTATTTAAATGAACTTTAAACTTTATAAATATCACTTTGATAGTTTTTAACCGCCTCAAAAAATAAGGAGGACGTTTTAAATTCCACTGTACTTTTTTGTATATTAGTAACGCGGTTACTTCGTCAATAGCTAACCGATTTTGATGGTGTTTTTTAGAATAGTAGGACACGATTCCGAGATTGTTTTATATTAATTTTATCATTATATATGACTAATGATTTTTAAGTTATACTTGCATAAATTTATAATTAGCTTACCTCATTGATGAGCTTGTTAGGATAAGTGAAAAATGTGTGCATTATTAAGTGTAACTCTAAAACCACTAAAAGGATATTGATAAAATTTATATGGGACCATTTCTAGTTGAATAAATTTAATGAACACCCAGACCGGAAATACAGACATCTAAATTTTCGCCGCACAAATGTCTGTCCCTGTTGGGAATCGAAGCCGAGGCTTGTGGTTGGTCGATGTTTTAATGCGTGTATGCTAACCCCTCGACCAACGAGGCATTCGATAGTAGCTGATTAATGATTCTTAATAACAAACGTCTGGACCTTTAGACAAATGGCACAAACGCTATTGCAATGGAATAGAATAGAATTGCCAATGTACTTGATTGACATAAGCATACGATGTGTAATTTGATCCGACGAATACAGTTTTTAATAGGTAGCCAAATGTTATTGTAGTCTAAACGATTTTACGAAACTTCAGAATACTTCATTCATTTTATCGTTAACCGCAGCCAAGTTGCCGGTTTGACAAACGAATTCTACTAGAAGCGAACGACAACAGGCGGACGCCAAACACTTGAAGTTATCGCTACAAAATGGCGAATATTTTGATCAGCTGACAGCTGTGTGGAAGTGAAAGCGTGTTTATGTGATTGTTATTGTATGTATTGGTGATTTTTAATGCGACCACAAACAGAATTTAATATATTAGCGAGTTCATTCCACATCCTCACACTATTAATTCGTCCTTGAGGACCTTGCTTGACATAAACATTAACTACGATAAGGGCTTTGTGACTGGGTGATGTCATTGTTTATTGTATGGCAGTTTCTTATGAGAATGAAAGGGCTTTTTAAATAAATGTAGAATATTATCCTCCATCATCCAATGATATAAAAGTAGATATTTTTATGACAAGTTCAACTTTTGGTTTTAAAACATGAATTTAAAGTACAAACCTCTTCTAATAATTTAACTAATATTATAATTACTAAATTATTCTAGTGTCATTTTTAAAAAAAAGTACCTTCACGCCCATATTCCCGGAGAGGTAGGCAGAGGCACAACTAGGGCACCCACGACTAGCCGAAGACATTAAGTCCCACGATGTGATAGGTGGCCAGCCTATCGCAAACCGGGCACATTTCCAATCCCGATCAACGTTTTTTTTATTAAAATTCGAAAAATGCAAATTTCTTTTTGTTGCCCGACCAGCGATTCGAACCCGGGACCTCAAGCAGTCAAGTCCAACAACTGAACCGCTAGATAAAAAAATAGAATAAAAATATATAAAAATAGAAGACAAACTGTCTCAACTTTTTACAAATCACTATAAAACTCGCACGCTACACTTCAAAATGACGTTTGAGAACGAAATGAACGGAATGAAATTCGGAAACATAAACAACTTTAGTAGCGATCGAATAGAATAAGCGTGCGCTATCTCGTAGTACATTTGGCTACCAACTGATGAACGATATTGCTAAGGCGTTAATATTTATTAGAATAGAATAGATAGGTAGCGTTTGCCATTTGTCTAGAGACACTGAAGAGTGATCTGCAGATTCGTCACAAATAGATACTTACTGTAAGGTCGAAAATAAAGTATTTTTTTGTTATTAAAGTATTCTTTTCAATAGGATATGCCCGGGATATCCACATCTCGGGAGATGTGCCCGACTGCCGATAGGCTTGCCACCTATCACATTGTGGGACTTATGCCCGTTTTCACCAACTAACACCTAAGGATTCCCTAGTTAAGTGACTCTTAGTTTAAAAGATCCCCTAAATCCAACCCGCACCTAAATTCGTTTTCACCAAGCTAAGTGTTACCTTCCTAAGTGACTCTTAACTAAGTGACGATTCTATAATACAATACGTGTGACCAAAAATCGATTCTTAATCGATAAGTCAATTTCATAGTTAAATAACGAAATTATTAGATAAAATTTTTTTTAACTTTCGGTGATATATCTTCAAGATTATTACATG
>NJDD01013155.1:0-14299 GCA_002245505.1 Calephelis nemesis | reverse complement strand
CCCGCCACTTTCGGGGGAAGTGGCGGGTTATGTGAGACTCCTACTCACTAAAACCCCACGGTGTCCACCCCTTCGCCAGGTACCCGGGCTGCAGGAACGCTTTCGCACACATCCACAGCCCCAGCGGCGTTAGATCTCGCAATCTCCTTCTGGCAGCCCCGCTCAATAGGGGCCGCAATTCGTCGGAAGTGGTGCACGGAGACACAACGTACACCACTTCGGGGGTTCCAGTGGCGACAGGCACCCCCGTACCTGCCGCAACCCCATCTCGACCGGGCGGGCCACTTGGAAAGCCCGCCCCCCTTCTCGTGTCCCGTCTTGAGCAGAGAGGGGTACTGAGGAGCGCCCTCCCTGGTCCGTATTGGTTTCACCGGGGTCCCGGCTCGACTCGGGGGGTATCCGACATACGTCCTGTCTCAATTATGATCAACGATAATGTTGCAAAATGTGATGGAATACCGTATTATCCTTTCCTTGCTTAATTCCAAATAATTGGGAAATTGGATTTTTGGCACCGTCTCATTTCGAATGTTGAAATTAACTGCACTTTATTTTAGATTTGTACGACTTGTACGTCTTAGACCAGTTCTTTTAAAATGTCTTCCTTGGACTAGCACTGAAATACATAATTATATTTGACGCTAAAATCAGGCTTACGTAAATTTTCCACTGTACTGCGTAGGCAGATCTTGTGCTGCACCGCTGCTAATATAACTCACGGAGAAGCGGGATGGCAGTGAGTTCTATCATGCAGTTATTATAAACAAATCCATATTTTTCAATACCAAGTTAAACACAGAAATAAAGTTAAAAACTAGCATCGCAGCTTAAAACCGCCCTCTTAAAGTAACATAAGATTTACGAGACGCTATAGAAAGATGTTATTTCATAGTTCTTGATTCTTAAAACGCATCTGACACCGTCGATCATAATGCTCTTCTAGCGATGATGCATTGTTTGACGCTCCTTCCTATTAATTGGTTACTGTCACCTACGTAATCGTTAATAGATAATTCGTGTCAGTTTTGGATTGGATTTGTGAAAGATATTTGTGGGCGTACCACAAGATAGAATTTTTAGACCCTTACTGTTTTAATTTGCCGACGACTTGCATTACCTACATACAGATGTAGAACATATTTTTACGGCTATATCTAATATAAAAAACTTGGAATATTTAAGGCTCCGGGCAAATAAGTTTAGCATTAAAATGCACTTCACAAAATGTCAATTCCTCATCATTGCAAAAGTTAATTTTTATCCTTTTGCGTTGTTTCGAACACTTATGAGATCGCACATGATGGTCTCTTTATCTACTTCAACCAAAGTTAAAAAATGCGTTGATCAGTTACTGGCTTTTTTGTGGCATCGTTTTCTTGCATTGTTTTTTACATTTTGAACATTGGTTTTTAACCCTTAACCGGAATCGTTATTTTGATCAACGTAACTGGAATCGCGGGTCCAAATGGACCCTTCAATTTAAATAGATGTTATTTTATTATTTATATATAATTTAGATTTAAATGCGTTGTTGGTGTATTAAAACAAGTTTCATTTAATATATAAATCAACTTTTATTAATTACCTTCTTAAAATTAAACATATTATGTGACTTTATATCTTAGGTTCTAAATTTGGTCCAATTTTTTTAGTCTTATTTTTGGCACGTAACATTATAAAAGAAAATAACAAAACTTAAAAATCTAATCATATCACAGGGTTTTCCGTATCTTCCCCTTAACAAAAATAATTAGTATAAATCAGATCAACAAAAAACAAAAAAACTGACAACGCATTCTAAAATCGTAAAATTTATCCTCAGTCTTATACGTTTCATGTAAGGCACTTATTACATACTATTTTTTTTTGGAAATGTTGCTTACAAATAAAATTGCAGCATCTGTCACACTTTTGTGATTGTTTATTATCAGTTTTGGGACCACATAAGTAACATCTTCCTCTTTTCCTTGACCTATTTTGACTGGAAGATGCATCCTCTTGACGTATATTATTTTGCGGTTCATCTAAACCAGACCCTAAGAAATTATCAATTCTATTCTTCAAGTCGACAGAAAGTGAAGAATAAAGCGCCCTTCTTTCTATAATAAATGGCCTTATTAGATCTTGTCCTATCTCTTTTATGTAGTGATTACGTTTCATACGTTTTCCATGATTAGATGCTTTCCATAAAACAAATCCGTTTGCACTTGCAGTATTCAATATAGCTGCAAAAATTACACATGGCCATCGTTGAGTTCTCCTAGAAACCGAATAGTTGGCGCATTTTTGATCCAGTGTATCAACACCTCCTTTAGTGCTATTATAAAATGTAATTATTTCTGGTTTTCCACTGTTTTCGTCTATAGAATTATCGTGGTGAATCGATGATATCATCACGACGCTTTGATTTTTTTTTGGCACATACGATGCTAGTGTTTTGTCTTTTACGAAACCAAATAACGTAGACCCTACCTCTCGTTGTTTCGTGGGTAAAAAATCTGGTGGAATTTCACGTTTATTTTTACGCATCGTTCCGACGTATGTCAAATTACGTTCAGTAAGTTTGTCAACGAGTTCTACAGAAGAAAACCAATTATCAGCTGTAATATTTCTGTTTGTACCAAATAATGGTTCCGATAGTTTTAGCACATTTTGTGTTGGAATAGAAATTTCGTTTCTTCTGTTAGAGGTTGACTTTCCAGTATAGATAAAAGCATTGTATAAATAATGCGTTTTAGCGTCACAAAGGCACATAATCTTGATGCCATATTTAGCAGGCTTAGATTTCATATATATTCTAAAAAAACATTTACCTCTCGAAGCATTTCGTCGATTGTGACATACTCTGAGCAACTGTAGTTCTTTTGACAGTTGTCAATAAAACTTTCAAATACTTCAGTTATAAGAGCTGCGCGATCACTACTTCTTCTTTCTTCCCTAGTCGACACATCATCAATTCTCAAAGCAGATAAGAGAAACATAAATCGTTTTACATTCATTGTTATTCTAAAAATGTCCCTCCCCGTGCCGTCAGTAGCCCATAAGCTCTCGATATCTTCATGGCCAGATTTGAAAACACCTGACAATAATAACAACCCAAAGAATGCTTTCATTTCCACAATACTAACATAATTAGTATAAGATGCTGTTTTATACTTTTCTAAGTATTCCGTTATTTTTTTGTTCGTATTTGTAGTAATTATTTCAATCATGTCATCTGGGATCAATAAATGCCACGATTCGATTGGAGACATCTGTAGTTTATCACGAGCTGGACCGGCGAGACCAGGTAAATGCGTTATGATATTGTGACTTCTGATTCGAGAGCTGCTAGGTGGTGTTTTAGACCACTTGAACCTATTTTTACCTCTATAATAAGCGCCAGATGATATTGAAACATCTTCTTCATCACTCTCTGCTTCGACGTTATGGTCAGACGAAGAGTCGCTTGAGTGAGAAGGGGATTCAGGTTGCACATTTTCACTGTCGTCGACATTTTCCTCGTCACAAGGCTCGAAATCACTCAATGGTTCTGGTTCCGAATCATTTTCGTCTACGAGCAATTCGTGGATTTCTTTGTCCTTAAGATTATACGCCATTTTTCAAAAGAATATCTAAAAAAAATACAATATAAATAAGTACATGGCTTAAAAAAAAAGTAACGTTCTTGGAATCGTGGGTCCATTTGGACCCAAATGGGCTCGGTACCTTCACTTCCAGTAAATTTCAAGCGCCGCGCGTCCGGCACCCGCCGCACCTTGCGACGTAATGAGATTAGCTTGGCGCGCCAACCTGTAGTTACGCGCGTTTCGAAATTAATCGAAATTTTTGTTCTTGTCGGGTCCAAATGGACCCACGATTCCGGTTAAGGGTTAAGACTCTCGAATCTTGCCGATTTTTGACTACGCTGACGTTAGTTGCACCAGTGTACCCCTACATCGTCTAAAAAACTAGACCGCCTTTTAAGTAACTCGACCCAATTCGTCTTTTGTCTGCATGATTTTGATTATCGACTAAGGTTTTTTTTATATATAGATAATCGTAGCCTACTGCCACCATAGATGTTGTAGGTGCGTGCGCTGTCTTGTGACCGAGCTGTAAGGCCAATTGTGCAAGTCTACCGGCTACTCTACTCTCCGGACCGGAACGTGACATGACACTACCATTATGGGCGGCTGTGCAGAGTGCAGGTAGAGGCCTGGAGGGCTTGAAAAACCATCAGTGGTTTTATTGATAACGACCTTTTTGACCTTTATTGCGTAGCTGCTTAACAGGAAGATGGTCTATTTTACATTCGTGACCCTGACCAACACGGGGAAAGAGATATCGGGAATAACTTTGATGGCTCTCTATTTCAGTATGGTGCCATAAATGCATTTTATATACCTACTATGTTGGCCATATTGTTTTTTAAACCTCAAGTCCTAATGTACTTTTCTCTCGGATACTCGTAACCTTCGATTATTTATCTTTACTTTAACTTGGAAGTGTACAGGATTTACGGTCGCATATGATAGGGATGTGATAGGTGAACAATGATTTTGGGAGCAGGGCTTCAGCGAGAACACACACAGCCCACAAGACACTGGAAGGATAGGTCTGTTCATCTTGGTTGATGCTGTCCAATCCTCACTCTCTCTATTTGTTTTTATTGCACTTGCGCTCCTTACCTATTACATGTAGTAGACAAGTAGCATTGAGAGAGTTTGTGTGTTCTTTTTTTCCGTTTCTATCTTTGTGTAAGTATTTGAAGTCGTATTCATACGATACTAGGAAACTTATTCAATACTCCGAATTTCCAGGTAACGTCTTGTCTGAGTACAAGCGGACGGGATACTTCTGGGAGCAGTATTCGAGCGAGGACGGGAAGGGCTCTGGATGTAGACCCTTCACGGGATGGACCGGTCTCGTAGTTCTCATCATGGCGGATGAATATTAAATCACGTAGGTTTCGTTGTTAGTTTTGCTAGATAGTCTGTTAGCCATGAATATAGGTTTTCCAAAAAAATAATAGTGATGAGTGAGACAAAATTCTTTATATCATTTTTTTTTGTCAAATTCATAAAAAAGAAGCCTAATTTTTCAATCAGAAATGCCAAATACGTTTACTACATTCTTAGGGTCAATTTTTAATATTTGACACCAGTGTTATTTATTACTTTTTTCGTCGATTTTTTACACGATTTATTCATAAGGAAAATTGCAATCAGCTGCTATAAAATTTGACAATCTTTAAAATCATGACTACTTACCTCTGATAAATTTTAAGCTATATGTGCAATGTTTATTTGTTAAAATGTATTTATTTTTTTGTAAACTTATAGTTAATTTACAAATAAATACAAACTTTATGTTGTAAGGTAGCAACAGGCAGGTGGCTTTCGCTTCATCTTTTCAGTTCGTGGACACGTCTTGTAGGGTTACTCTTAAATCTCGATTTTTTGCAAATTGGAAATTGTAATTGAATATTGCATTGTAATTGTCATTTTAGTTATTTTTAAATATAATACTAGCAAATAATTAAAGAAATATATTTTATCTGATTCGTTGAATTTTTTTATAGCTAAAGTTAAAAATCCGCTAGTACTGTGTTCAAGCGCCTCTGTGGTCTAGCGGTTCAGTTGTTGGACTTGAATGCATGAGGTCCCGGGTTAGAATCCCGATTCGGGCAACAAAAAGAAAAATGGATTTTTCCAATTTTCTAATAAAAAAAAATGTTGCTCGGGATTGGAAATGTGCCCGGTTGGCGATAGGCTTGCCACCTATCACATTGTGGGACTTAGTGTCTTCGGTTAGTCGTGGGTGCCCTGGTTGTGCCTCTGCTTGCTCCTTCCGGGATATGGGCGTGAAGATACCGTGTTCAAGAGTATCTAAACTTACATAATCCGATTCCAATTTGCGTGTCATCGGGATTGAAGAGTAAGACCGCAAATCTGTTGACAGATTTAAGAATTATTTAGACCCGCTGCACCACTTGTATGTTTAATTCCAATAACTTTCTTTAGGCGAAGGGTTACCGTATACGCCTAACGGCACCGCCAACATAGAGACACGAGTTCGATTCTGATAGGCATTGTGTGATGAACATTTAGATGTCTGCATTTCTGGGTCTGTTTAACAAATTTGTTTTGGTATCTATTTAAGCATGTATTAATATCACCCATAACACAAGCTTACTATGGGGTTAGATTCAATTTGTGAAATTTGTCCAGTAAAAAAATTAATAATAATTACAGTTCCTAATATTCGGTCGACAACTAAGTGGTTGGAAAAATTGCTAAGCACCCCAATTGACGGGAATATCCAGAACATTGTCGGCAGTGCTTGGTGAAATTCTTGGAGATAGAATAGGTTTCGATATCACTTTTTTATTGTTAAAGTTTTTATTTTAGTCGATGTAATAAGTTGGTGCTACTTTCAAAGTTATAAGCTACCTTGCAAAAAGGCGTTTTGTTAAATGAGGAGTAACTGATCAAAGCGTATTAACTCCACCCATCGAAATAAAACAGTAGATCGGATTTCTTATCTATATCAAACTTTGTTACTCGTGTCAAATTATGACGTATCCAAGTGTATGTACATATATTATATAATACACTGTACTGTAACATAGCTTGATGCGTCATAATTTGATACGAATAACAAGGTATGATATAGAAAAGAAATCCGATCCGATAATACACTGTACTGTTATATAGTTTGATGCGTCATATTTTGACACGAGTAACAAAGTTTTATATATAAGGTCTTTTCAAATTAGTGCACGATATTTTACCTGGACATTAATTAATTACAGGATTTTTAATAATTCATATTCAATTGCGCAAGTTCAATGACCGTCACCCGCGAGACGGCCGACACCACGTGACACCTAGATACGATAGCTGTAGGTATTGCGCATGTGTTACATTTATTGCGTGTCCTATCCCCAAGATAGGCCTTGCACTGTTTGATCATAAAAAACTAGTGAATGTAGGCATGTGGTAAAGATAAAAATCAGGCTTAGGTTTGTACCTAACTACAAAAATGATTTACGTACCTACATATTCACACTATTTAGATCCATATTTAAACATATCCACCATTGTAGGCACTCAATGCAAAACTTAGCACGGTTGTTGATGTGTCTTTGAGTATTGTTAGTAGGTTCCTATTTTCCTATAACTTTTTAAGGCAAGGTCAGTTAAATTGTAAGGTTCACTTTCATCGTCCTACCCACATGAAGAAGTCGGGGGGCGTCAGGTCAGATCAGGTGATCATACAAACCATCCTCTATTAAATTTTCACCATTGGAAGGTACTCATGAACACTTCGCGAAAAATAAACGCAAACACAAACAAAAACCTAACACACCCAAAACGCGATCAAACATCAACTGATTTGAAAAATGACTGTATAAGAAATAGTAATTTGTAAGGAGCGCCCCCGCGCGGGGCGGGAGTCGACGACGGACGATCCAAGCTGCAAGCGCATCGATACATGACCTTGATCAGAACTTACAACTATGATTTCTTATAACTTAGAAACAGCTGTTATTCTCTCGGTTAACTAAAATACTGGACCGAGATATTTGTACTGTGTGATTGTAAAGTTTTTTAACTGATTAAAATTTCGATAAAACAAAAACATTAAGGGTTTTTAACAATTTCACAGATAATAGTACATTACATAATACCTAGTACAAATAAACATTAAGTAGCAAGATAATCCGTAGTGACAATTCACGCGGCAGCCGTGAGACAATCAGCTGCTTTCGAGAGTTCGTTGACCCCCATGCGTTATTGCGAGAATTATTTTTTGTAATATTTTATTTATTTTTCGTTTTAGTTTTTTTTATTATTTTTTATGTTTCCAGACACGCATTCCGAGCCGTAGTTAAAATATCGTTAACTAATTTGAGAAAACCCTGTAGATAGAAAATCCGATCCGATAATACACTATACTGTAATACGTGTAGTTTGATGCGTCATAATTTGACACGAGTAACAAGATAGGAAATCCGATCCGATAATACACTGTGCTGTAATATAGTTTGATGCGTCATAATTTGACACGAGTAACAATGTTTGATATAGATAGAAAATCCGGTCCGATAATACACTGTACTGTAATATAGTTTGATGCGTCATAATTTGACACGAGTAACAAGGTTTGATATAGATAGGAAATCCGATCCGATACTGTAATATAGTGTGATGCGTCATAATTTGACACGTGTAACAAGTTTTAGTTTAGGTTTAACAAGGATATTGATAGGAAATCCGATCCGTACTGTTTTATTTCGATGGGTGGAGTTAAACTTTGATCGGTTACTTTCTAAATCTCATATTCGTTCACATCTTGACCAAAGAAAAATGTTCATCAATACTTTATGGCACAGTGCAACCGCTACTTCGCAAATATGTCAGTTTTGTTTGGATGGATGACTGATATCTGTTATACTTGTGCAAATATTCCGTCAGTCATGATAATTCATGTTTGATGGCTTTGAATGACGCCTGATTGGTCGTCTAATGGACGCATTACATTTAGACTGATGTAGCTAATTAAGACAGTTTTGGATTAGATTTTGCAAGTCACTTTGTGAATGTAAATTCATTTGTTAAAACAGGGTCAATTTAGTAGATCACATTTGATTATTAATCGAAATTTGACCCTGTGTCTTTGTAATAATATTATTTTTAAGTCCAAAGTTAGTAGGTATTGCAGAATTGATTAACCTTTTTATTTCAAAATACTTAATATTTATTGTACTAATTTCAAAATTATGTATTTTATGTGTTACTAGCTGTTGCCTGCGTGGTTAATGGTCCCACAGGAACCCCTTTTCCGGAAAAAAAACTATTCTATGTGTTAATCCAAGTTACCCTCTCGGTCTGTCCCAAATTTCATGAAAATCGATCCAGCAGTTTTTGTGTGAAGGAGTAACAAACAAGCATACACACTTACGCATTTATAATATATTTATGAATTATGATTTTGACAAGTACTTACTTCTTTTTCTTTCTTTATTGCGTCAGGCACAATCATTCCGCCAATGTTTTGTGGTGCAGCGCAAAGAAACTCTCCTGTGTCTCTTTCAACGCAAGTACTTACAGAGATAGATATATTTGTCATTTGTCAAATGTGATATATAAATTGACCCTGCTTTAATGTGTTCCTTTTTGTATTCGAAATTTGTCGAATAGACATTTTATTAACTTGTCATTTCGCTTACTTTAGCGATTATAGCTATTTTGTAGTTATTCTGTGGAATTGGACTAAATATTGCAAAAAATATTTTTTATTTATGTTTAGTCATGCTAACAGAATTAGAACTTGTAAATAGCTTCGACCAAAATAAATTATTGATCAAAACATCATAAAAAAACCGTTTAAAAGATCTAGTGTTATGGATTCTACTCTTCAACACTCTACTACTACTCGTACTCTAGTACATAAATTTTAGTTGAGGTCTAGGGAAATAAAATGCTGCTAGTCCAAACAAGAACACGTTGACATTGCCACATTGTGTGCAAAACCTCTTTAAATTTAGATGAAAAAAAAAACAAGAACACTTTTTTCGCGGTTTTTCTCTGGAAGTCAAAAATATTGAGCAAGATGTTGTTTTCTTGCTGTAGACTGACGGTTCAGAGCATTTACCATGAGTTTACGGCTTGTCAAGTTTACTATACTCGTTAGCGTCTCTGTAAATTATTTGTATGAAAGTCTTTATCATGAGTTGGAATAGCTTACGTTCGGTAAGTTACGTGTCGAAATCTATGACATTTTTGGTCTAAAAATGTGTTTCTCTTAGTTACCAAAGGAGACGCTGCCTGTTCAAAGTTTCCATACAAATAATTTACAGAGACGGTAGCAAGTATAGTAAACTTGATAAGTAAACTCATGGTAAGGGCTCAGTTATATACTTTGGTTGTAAGTTATTAGGTAAGAGTACATTGTGCAATTATACTTGGTACTTAGTAATAATATGGTTATATCGTTGACTAATATTTATTAAAAATCGCCCGAACGACAAGTGACCTTATAATCTTTATGCAATCGAAGATTCACCCCACCCCCCCACAAAAAATATCAAAAATGGTTTCTAATTAAATTATACATGTATACAGATATATCTTTACGCCAAGTCCCTTACATAGTAGGCAGAGAGTATCGAGTGTCAAATCTTACGATCTTGGCATACCTGCCTGGCTTCTTCCACATTCATTACCCTATTCGTTCAAAAACGCCGTTCCGGAAACTTTTAGAAGAACCTCGCACGAAATGTCATTAAGTCTGTAAGGAGTGTAACCAGTAATATTATAGCTATAGCTTCATGGCTTGAATATAAAAGCGAGTTTTTGTTTGACCATTATTTATTGATGCGATAATTGATTTTTAGTCTAGCTAGGGGTGGGATCGAAAGGGCCCAACGCACAGATTACTGAATTGTTCCAATGTATGATGAAAACCCCCGTTAATTTTTTTCTGGAAAATGGCTAATGTGTTGCCAACCTCGCGATTTTCACAACTTCACCGGGCTTTAAACCGTTGAACATATCTTTGTAAGTATGATGTTATTTGTATATATTGTAAATAAACTGTCATCAGATATTTGTGGTTTTTTATTTTTCCCAATTAAGTCATATTTCTCATGGCTAATTTGTTGCTGGTTTTACAACTTTGACGTGCTTTTTGGGCGAGCAGAGTGTAAGCCCGAAATAAATGACCCTATAACGCCAGCAATGAGGGCTTGCACGCGGGAGGCCGAACCTTAATTTGGTGCTGCGTTCTGTAGGGTTACTCTCGAAGCTCGATTCATGCATTATTGGAAATTGGAATTGAATATGTCATTTTAGGTACTCTTGAACGCAATACTGGCGAATTATTAACATTTAATTATAAGTAAATAATAAATTATTTTACTCTATTCGTTGAATTTATTTGTAATCAAATGTTAATAATCCCCTAATTCTGTGTTCAAAAGTAGGTACCTAAAGTGACATATATGTTTCCAATTTCCAATTCGCATGATATCAAGATTCAAGAGTAACCCTACTGGTTACTGGGTGGACCGATTGTAAAGTTTGTGGCTCGTCGTACGACGTTAGGCGCCAGGCGGAAAAGATTTATTCGTCCCCGAGACCGGAGGCGACGGTGTAGTGACGAGTTACGTGTCCTGTTATGTATTGTGTTGGGATTGTTAGGGAGGCGACCCCTATAGTACATGACGGGGTCTTCTAAAACACTAGGTTCGGATATGCAGCCGTTATTTCAAAGTAGCGTTCGGAGAAGTCTAGGTGTTGTAGGTAAATCTTCAGTGTAGGTCCTCGTTACGAAAGTACCACGGGCAATCTGTGGTACGGCGCATGAACCTGCTTGGACTTTGGGACTTGTAATCTTCTAAGGTGGGATTGATAGCTATCTACGAACACTCGCGATATTTATGTGGGATGTTAGATGTCACAGGTGCGTCTCTTTTCTGTGGTTGGAATGTTAGGTCTTTTGTGCAAGACTATCGATTACCCCACCGTCCGGGTTTGAAAATGGCAATAAAGTTGGTAGTAAAGTAGTTGGTCGTATATAGCGCGGTGTCGTCCGCAATTAGAGCTTGGTGGACGTTCGGCGGTGGGGTTACATGTATGTAGAGGTTAGTAGCAAAGGTGCGAGTACCGAGTCTGCGACACGCTCGATTTTAAGGCCCTTCTGGGCGAGACTACCTATTTCTACACTAAATTGAAATTTGCGATTCAATAACTAGTCTCGTATGATAAGTGCCCCATTGGCCATAGGCTCACCACCTATCACATTGTGGATGCCCTGGTTGTGCCCCTGCCTACCTTCTCGTAGGCTAGGGCTACGACTAGAGTTACAACAGAAGTGGGGCAGAAATATGTCTTAGAACCTGTTCCATGATGACTAATAGGATAAAATAAACCAAACACATTTTTTTGACTTTTAATTAATTATTTACACTGTTTTTTTATGTTTCACATGAACATTTTTCTTATGAACATTTAGATATCTGGGGGACTTATAGTTCTTACCACATATTTCGCAGCTATAAACTTGACCGTCTTCATAATGTACCCTTGACATATGAGCTAGTAAATATGGTCTGCTTTTCAACTCTGAAGGGCACAGTTTGCATTTATAAGTTTTTGCGCTATGGCAGTTTCGGATGTGCGTTTTTAGTGCATGTTTGTTAGAATAAACCAGAGAACATATGGAGCATATAACTTTAGTTGTATTTATCACTTTGTCTTCTTTTTTATAGAATCTCCAGTCTGGTCGAACACCTTCATGGACATATAATAGATGTCGTTTTAAATATCTTTTACACTTAAAAATTTGTGAGCATAAACCACATTTTATTTTTACTTTTGAATGAACATTGGTCATATGTTGATGCCATGATTTATAGGACATATTTTTTTTGTTACATAATTTACAGACATAAGATTTGGAAGACTTGAAAAACTTCTTGGGATATCTTTTTTGTTTTGGCTGGTGATCAGTAATTATGTGCACTTGCAGTTCACTTTTCTTATAATAATATTTTAAACAATAGTTGCATATAAACACGGTCCTATTTATCAAAGGCACTTTTAAATGTTTTAAGTTATGTTGAAGTAGTCCAAGGCTGAAAATGTTTGATAGTGTTAAAATTGTATAAGTTCTACTGGAGCTGAATCAATGTATGGACTTTATATGACTTCAATTAACTCACTAGTTGAACACCTACTACATCTATGGTGTCTATAGATGACTCCTACTCTAAGTTTCATTTATATCATCAGAAAATTGAAACATGCACTTCTTGGCTTGAAAATAACCCATCATATTTTATTCTAACTTGTGTAAACACGGATGTTATCTTGATGAAATAGGGCTTGGCTTTTCTTCTGAGTATTACTGGACATTTTTCTTTTATTTCCTTTCATAAACGACGTAGTAAGACACAGTAATAATTACAATTTATAATCTGACCCCCTTTAAGATATTCAATCAAAATCACACTCATCGAGTCCTAAAATACTGAAGCCATTAGTTATTTGCCGACAAAAACACCTTTACACATACAAAACCTACCTCACAGTTACTTTGAGGAAACCCAATTCTGTGACTATAATCTCGACTATTTCTCTAAATTTGAAGTTGCAGTATAAATAATAAAATCAAGTAGGTACTTCTTTAATATTTTCATCCGTAGTGGACGTCGAACACCTACCAGATCAGGGTTCACTCTCTGCCACGCATGAATTCTGCTATCCATTTTGAAATGGATGATTAAGACGGAACAGAATCCCCTAATGTAATGACTATATCATCATGGATGGCCTTCAATGATCAACACTTATTTATGGAGATACTAGCTGCGCCCCGCGGTTTCACCCGCGTAAGTCCCAATCCCGCGGGAACTCCGGGATAAAAAGTAGCCTATATGTTATTCTGGGTCTTCAGCTACCTACATACCAAATTTCATCGTAATCGGCGTTGTAGTTTTTGCGTGAAAGAGTAACAAACATCCATACATACAAACTTTCGCATTTATAATATTAATAGGATTTAATGATGGCATGCTGCTCGAATTGCTCCATTTGCAGAACTTGTAAAATAACAATTAATTATTGCACACATTTCACTTCTGAATCTACCCTTGCCTAATTTACTTTCAACAGGATAGTAATGTAAAAATAAATTATACCTATTAGTTACTTTTGCTACTCCTAAGTCTTAAATAAACCAACTTAATGCTTTGAGCAATATAATTATTATAAACTTTTGCATTACCTACCTATTGACAAAACATTCACAGCATACCTATCAAGCAACTTTGTTTTTGATCTTCTATCAATTCTTCGTATTTTAAAGATGTTAATTTAAAAGGTGTCGTTGAATTCTCTTCTACGGACCTATTGTATTCACTAGGCAATATTACGTCCTCAACTTTAAAGTTAAGATTTATAAGGTCTGATTCAAAGTCCAAATAAGTTTTGTCGTCTTTAAAACATAACTTTTCAGACAGTGATTGATTTTCTTCCTTAATTTCCATATTTAGATTAAAATCCATTAAATAAGTAAATAAATATTGTATTTCTCTTTTTACTTTAACATAGAATTGTGATAGAACAATTGATATTATATTTTGTTCTATGACACACTTTAGTTGGCAATTCTCGTAATCTCTTGTTAAAGAGTATTTATATCCTTTGCTCGTAATTCGTCAAAGGACAAAGAGCAACAAAGAGTACCTATCACATAGGAGTGGGCGATACAAATCGTATATAGATATTGAAACGTATATTAGACCAAT
>NJDD01013151.1:60079-73575 GCA_002245505.1 Calephelis nemesis | reverse complement strand
AACAATCCGAATTTTGCCGATATATGTTGTTGACTCAAAATCATTATTTTTTATGTTTTATTATTCAGGTAAGGTTTCAATCGAGTCTACCGTACCCCTTGACGAAATTATTAATATAGATAGATATATTCCGTAAATGGCGAACACAGGCTTACCGTCACGAGCACCGTGATATCTTACCAGGTGGTAGAGTTTCGCAGCGCCTGCCCGGATAGGTGCCACCGCCATACCTATTCCTGCCACCATGGTGTCCAATGCTTGCCGTTGACGTGTTCTGGTTCTAAAGGTAAGGTAGCCGGTAAACATAACTTTTGCTCGAGGTCTAAAATCCCGGCCTCAGGTTGGCAACGCACCATTACGACCTTTGGTGACTCTAAGTTACCATCAGGAAAGAAGAATTTCTTACCATCAGGAAATCCGTCTGCTTGTTTGCCTTCCCTTATCATAAAAAAATGTTAACACATTTAGCCCTAAGTAATAAATAATTTTATTTCAAGTAGGCTATTCGTAATGTACAATTAAAAATACAAAGTACCTCTACTTTCATTGTAGAAGAAAGGAAGAAGTCAACAAAATATATAGATTTTAGGCGAAATAAATCTGGATATTAATTTGTATTTGTTTTCTAATAAATAGTTGTTACATTAATATTTACTTTGATTTTATTCATTGTATAATAATTTCAAACTTTTCCTTAAGAAAGCCCCTGGGTCAAGAACGCGAAAAATAGGAACCGCTTTCTTTAATACAAATACATTGTACTATTCAAATTCAAAACCTTTTCCACAGGGAGCTATTCTGAAGACACGTGGAAATAAAATATTTACGCTAACGTAAGACTTTATTGTGTGGATATTTTAACTGTGTCTGTCTGTTTATACGTACTATTTTTGTTTAGTACTCACTAAATCAGGGTTTTCTAAACTTATCTGTACTGTGACGCCTTTTGGTTGTGATATTTTTAACGACGCCCCATAACCCACTCAGTGTCAGAGGAGAATGCATTCCTCCGGATCAAATACTAGTTATATAGAACAATCATTATTTTTTTTGACTGCTCTTACTCCAGCTCTGATTCCAGCAAGCACCACTTGGCCCAAACCAGTCATAATAAGTATAAGTCTAATTACTGGTTCCTAGACCCGGATAACTCACTCGACTCGGTCGCATTGACATAAGACACACAGTTTGGAAAGCCCTGCACTAAATCACTGATAATAGAGAACGTAATAAACAAAAGAAAATGAATGCTTGGTGAACTACGAGTGAGCCAACCAACTATTAAATTCTCCTGGAAATTAAAAAAATATGCCACTTCTTTTTTTAAGAATAAAGCACACTAGGATCAACGCTGCGGCTCATAAGTAGTAGCGTTGAGGTATTTACAAATCCGCCGCGATGTGTGACGCGGTCCAGCATAGTATGCTTTGCTCCATACAATGTGTATGCCCAAATCATCTCTGAGGCACCCCACACATACCGCTTTATGCTTTATTAACTTAAGTGCTCGTCGTTATTTTTTACTTCAATGGTAAGAAAAGCAAGTTTTTGTAAAATTACTACCTATTTAATGTCTTTACATCTTAGTATCTGACAGGCGACATGTGTTTCTTTTCATCACGAAACCTGACAAAAGCAATGAACAGCGGTCATTTGTAATCATCTGAACATTTGATCATTTATCTCTTCTCCTTTAAAATTATAATTGGAAAAGAAAGGTTCATCGGACTTTTTAATTCATCTCATGAAGCAAAAAAAAGCCTCATTAAAAAAGTTATAAAGCAGGAGGCCGGGCTGAATGTAAATCGTCTGAGTCCACGGTTAATACGATCACGAAAAACATTGAAGTTCGCATAAATACTTCATGATGTAAGGTGCGCTATGTACTACGAATCATAAAATTTTAAAAAGGTAGGACTAGATAAATGTATCTAGTTCTTCTAGACGTGTGGCTTATCGTGAATACGTTATTAAAGTATGTTCAAACGTTTGAAAGAAAGTTCACTTAAATAAAATTTAGTATTTAGTCAATAACATTTTAAAAAGGTAAGACTGGATAAATATATCTAGTTCTTCTAGGCGTGTGGCTTATCGTAAATACGTTATTTAAGTATTTTCAAACGTTTGAAAGAAAGTTCACTTAAATAAAATTTAGTATTTAGTCAATAACATTTTAAAAAGGTAGGACTGGATAAATATATCTAGTTCTTCTAGACGTGTGGCTTATCGTGAATACGTTAAAAAAGTATTTTCAAACGTTTGAAAGAAAGTTCAATTAAATAAAATTTAGTATTTAGTCAATAACATTTTAAAAAGGTAAGACTGGATAAATATATCTAGTTCTTCTAGACGTGTGGCTTATCGTGAATACGTTATTTAAGTATTTTCAAACGTTTGAAAGAAAGTTCACTTAAATAAAATTTAGTATTTAGTCAATAACATTTTAAAAAGGTAGGACTAGATAAATATATCTAGTTCTTCTAGACGTGTGGCTTATCGTGAATACGTTATTTAAGTATTTTCAAACGTTTGAAAGAAAGTTCACTTAAATAAAATTTAGTGTTTAATCAATAACCATAATATATAATATAACTCCCGTGTTGGTCCGGGCTCCTTTGTAGAATAGACCATCTGCCTTCCTGTCCCAGGCAGCTCGTAAAAGGCGAGCATAGGCTTGCCGTCACTAACACCGTGACATCTGACTAGGTGGTAGAGTTTCACAGCGACTCACCCGGATTGGTACCACCACCTTACCTATTCCTGCCGCCATAACGTCATGACGTGTTCCGGTTCGGAGGGTAAGGTAGCCGGTAAACTTACTTTTGCTCGAGGCCTAACATCCCGGCTTGTGGTTGGCAACGCACCATTACCACCTTTGGTGTCTCTAGGCGGCGGGAATTTCTTACCATCAGAAAATCCGTCTGCTTGTTTGCCTTCCAATGTCATAAAAAAAACTATACAAAGTAAATTCTGTGTGTCAAAAGTATTTAATAATCTGGAAATAAAAAAAGTCAAATACTCCAGACAAAACCAATAACTGGTGTGTAACGTAGCTAAAAACCATCTCAAACTGCTTTATAACATTTTAGTCTTGGAGTTGTGTTCTGTATGTTTGTATATTAACTAATTATTCAATCACTTCAAAAACAACATTTAAATGTAATGTATGAATGTTTTTGAAATTAAATGAAATAAAGATTATTTATTCATTTTTAGAGATTTGAAAAAAGGCTCACTTAAGGCCTTCGTATTAAATCAGTAACCAAAACATATAACATAACTATATACAGAGTATTCTGTATATCGATAACATTCATCATCATCATCATCATCAGCCGGAGGACGTCCACTGGTGGACATAGGCCTTCCCCAAAGAGCGCCATAAGTCACGGTCACCAGCCGCTTGTATTCAGCGACTCCCCGCGACTTTGACCAAGTCATCAGTCCACCGGGTGGGAGGTCGTCCAACACTACGTCCTCCGGTGCGGGGCCACCACTCGAGAACCTTTCTTTTCCAGCGGTTGTTAGTTCTGCGAGCAATGTGGCCTACCCATTGCCACTTCAGCTTGCTAGCTCGCTGAACTATGTCGGCTACTCTCGTTCTCTTGCGGATCACCGAATTAATTATACAAAATTTGAAAATTTCCAATAACCCCCTATAAAACCTGTAACTGGTATAATATAACGTATCTGAAAAACATCTTAATAAAGGCAGCTTTTTTACATTTAAGTCTTTTGGAATTGTTGTCTGTATGTTTGTATATTAATTACTTATTTAATCACATCGAAAACAACACGTGAAAATATAATGGATGAATGTTCGCGAAATTTGGTATGCTTGTAAATTATGCCGCTGAGCGTCATATTTTAACGACTTTAAACAATAGACTTTTGTTTGACATATCTGTATATACCTACAATGGATACTCTACAATACGGTGAATTGTGAAAATGAACTATCAAACTTAATTTTGCTCGAGGAAGAACATCCCGGCCTCAGGTTGGCAACTCACCATTACCACTTCTGTTGTCTCTAACCGAATTTCTTACCATCAGGAAATTCGTCTGCTTGTTTTCTTTCCAGCATTATAAAAAAAAGATCAAATATAACTTAAAGATAGGTGAAATAAAGCACTATACCGTCATTCTTCCCCGTTTTGGTCCGGGCTTCTTTGCAGAATTGGTACTACCGCCTTACCTGTTTCTGCCGCCATAACGCCAAACAGCCATAACAGCTGAGCTGAATAAATTTTATTAGAGTGGATTCCTAAAGTTAGCGGATTAATTATTTCTGAGCACCCGATGATTACAAATGAAAGGGTTCGTAGATTAGGAAAAAATAAATTGCCATTACATTAAGGGTCGCCTACATATTACTGGGTTAATTGAATAAAGGGTTAAAGTTTAAAATTTGTCAAGGTAGGAATCCACCCCTTATCTACTCCTGTCGTCATAATGACAATGTCGTGTTTCTATCCTTAGGATAGGGTAGCCGGAAGACCTTCACAATTGGCCTAAAATATCGACCACAAGACAGTACCGCCTTTACAACATTGACGGTGTCGCAAAAGGCCAAAGTAATCTCGCACTACCAGGAGAGCCATGTGCTTGTTCGCTATATCATCACTTGAAAACAAAAATTATAACTTATTATATTATATATTCACGCCTGTATAACTGAATAAGTAGGCAGCGGTGCTACCGGGGTACCCACGATCAGACAAAGGTACTTAGCCCCAACCGGGAACTTATCCAATAAAGTTGTTTTTATCAAAAATTTGTGTGAGCATATTTTGAGGTGTCCGTCAAGGGAATCAAACCCGGAACCCCATGTAGTCGACGCCAACAAAGGACAACTTGACCACAAATTAGAGATGGCCCTAATAAAGGTTGCTTTAAACCTGTATCACGAGCTAACTTAAAGGGCAACACTAAACCTAGGAAATCATTTAAATGATACTAGCATTCACAATATTTTGTCACGTTACAGGAATCGAACCCCAGACCTCATGTAGTCGACGCGAATAAAGAATCACTTGGCAACAAATGCGAGTTGTTTCTAATAAAGGTTGCTTTAATCCGGTATTAGGATATTACTTAAAGTGCAACAATGAACTGAAAGCACCGTTATTATCCTAACTTTCGTAATATTTTGTTAGGTACAAATTATTTTTCATAAATTCAGTGTACTTATAAATCATGAAATTTCTAGATGTACGCAGGTGGCACAAAATTATTATCTTAATTGCCGTTTAATGCTTAAATAAATCATTTTAATAGACAATTATGATCAAAGATAATAGAAAAAGATCCTGTTTCGCATTAATTCAAAGTATATGTCTCAAAACTAATTTGCCGTAATTTTAAACAGCTTAGTAAAACCTTCAGTAATCTTATTTGTAAAGAATAAATTTAATAAACTTTTTAGATAAATTAAGGGAAGTATCCCGAACTTCACGGAATTATGATTTGTCGAAGGTAGATGTGAGAAGGTAGATGTCAAGAGAAGTGGAGGGTAGGCAGCCCTAAACATAGTACTCGTAGATAGTAAAGCTACCCACAATGTTTAGGGCCGCCTGCATTTTAATGGGTTTTAAATAAATAAATATAAGTTAGCTTCTAACCTAGGCTTAAATCAATAGCTTTTTGACTGACAACCCATTTCTATTTATTTTAATTTATCCTGATAATGCGAATGCTGGCTTAACGGCCACGTGAAATTTAATAATGAGTTAACCCGTCAAATATAAAGTGAATTAACCCTATTCGAAAGCTAACCCAATGTTAAATATTTAACTCCGAAACGTCCAAGTGTCTCTTATTGATTACAGCAAGAGAGTTGTTATGAATCTACGCGAAAAATAAATATTGTGCATTCTGTTTTTTTTAAGGTATTATCAAAATTGGATTGCTTCATTCCAGTATAGCAGTGTTAAAGATTGCACATTAATTTCTATAAAAGGCGACATTTGGTTTCTTGAAAAATAAAAAAAGACAAATACAGTTTAATAAGCGTAACCTTTACAATGCAATCGGTTAATGGGTTCGGACATAAGAAAATGTCGGAGAACAATGAAGGTAATATCGTTTGAGACCCTCCTGAACAAATAACGCCACGCTTTTGATCAAGTTCGCTTTTTGTGACACAGAAAAGGTTAGTTACAGAGGGAATATTCTCAACAAATTTGATCGATCCACTGGTTGTGCCCTTAGATAAATTCAGATTTTTCAATCACAATGACAATACATTAAGGTATTTGTGATGCTACGACATGATGTCAAAATCCACTGACGTATCGGAATAAGCCCGTAGACTAAGAATAGAAAGTACAAGTAAAGTATTTCTTTGTTTAGTTGTTTGGGGATCAACCGCGAGGCTTGGGTTCGATTCCCGACGGGGACTGGCATTTATGTGATGAACATTTAGATATCTGCATTTTCGTGTCTGGGTGTTAATTAAATTTATTCTGGTATCTGTTTAAGTATTTCTATGTATTAGTATCGTTGACTAACACCCATAACACAAGCATATAATTTGCTTACTTTGGGGTTAGATTCAATTCGTGTAAATAGTCCAGGGATATTTATTTATTATTTTTATCTATCTGAATGCCCATATTGCTCAAATAAATGTTAATGTGAAAGGCTTTGTTGCTTTGAGATAAAAAAAAAATGTAACTAACACAATTAAATTAAACTAAATTTTGCTTCACGTTTAATTTACAAAAGTTACTCATCTCGTTGTATGTGATGGACTCCTTAACTGAATTAACAATTTTTAGTCAAATTTCACACCGTATGCACTTTGATCTAATTTGAATGATGGGATAGCTCACATACTAATTAATAGTCGCAATACTGTTTTAATATAACAAAAACCTTAATCACAGCAACGCTTGTCTTTTCTCATATAAAATCGTAAAACATCTAAAGGCATTTAAAACTTTGTATTTTTTATTACTAGCTGTCCCAGCAAACTTCGTTTCACCCGTTCAGTATGAGAAATAATAAAGTATGATTTTCCCATTTTCTCTGTAACTTTCCTGGTTTTTTTCTTCATAATTTTTTCTCCTGATAATCACTAACACAATAATAAAAGAATTAGCCAAATAGGTAAAGTGGTTCGGAAGTTATACGCTTACCAACACAATTAGTGATTTATTTTTATATTATAGACTGTTCTGGCGAACTTCGTTGCACCCGTTCAGTTTGTACGAGGAAAATAAAGTATTGTTTTCCCATCTTCCCTGCAACTTTCCCGGGTTTTCTCTTCATAAGAACCTTCTTCTAACAATTACTAATACAACAAAAAAAGAATTAGCCAAATCGGTTGAGTTTTTCGAGAGTTATGCGCTTGCCAACACATTTAACAATTCATTTTTATATTATAGACTAGCTGAAGCGGCAGACGTTGTTCTGCTACTTTTTTAATATGATTTTATTAAAAAAAATTGGGGTGAGTCACCCTTGCCACTAAATGGTTTGAAAAATAGATGTCGGCTGATTTTCAGACCCACTCAATGTGCTCATAAAATTTCATTAGAATCGGTCAAGCTCTATCGGTGGAGTGTGGGAAAGAACATCGTGACAAGAGAATTTTATATATAAGATTATCTTGTTAATATATCAAGGAAACACTACTGGACTATATAATCATTATTTTTTTATTTTAATTTGTGCCCAATCTCATTTTTAAATGATGTTTCAAAACAGAATAAAGAAGAACGAATATATTTTATTTTTATTTAAAACTCTGTACTTGTTTTATATTACAAATTCAAAATCGTCTACAACAATTTGAAGTCCCCCGCCATGGTGACAGCGGGGCTTGTATTTTAATCTCACAAACCGCAACATTGCGGGCTTAGGGAGCAAACCACATACAGCCAGATTACAAATCAGCCGCTACCCGTACACATATGTAAATTGGTTTTTAATTAAACCCAGATTTTCTGTTAAACTCCATTTAACGACCAGATACAGGATTGTTTTATAAAAAGCATACATAACTAGTTGTTTCTCGCGATGAATTTTATTTATGTTTTTGTAATTTTCCAGTAATTTTGTTGGAAAAAGCATTAGAGAAGAATAAAAGAGGTCGAAATGAGAGTGCGACAGAAAATCTGTGATGTGACGCTCGCAGACGTCATTCATATTAGTGAGATCCGAGAAAGAGTGCAACTGAAAGAAAGTGTTGGTGAAAGGCTTCTCTGGTTCGATCATAAGGAAAGATAAAAGATGAAAGATTGACAAAGTTGATGTACAATGCGAATGTAAATGGATACAAGTACCCAGGAAAGATAGACAGACAATTAACTTTAATAAACACCCAGACCCGGAAATGCAGACATCTAAATGTTCATCACACAAATGTCTGCCCCCGCCGGGAATCGAAAAAGAGCCTTGCGGTAAGTCGATGTAGTTAGGCGTATACGCTAGCCACTCGACCAACGAGGCGGTCAAACTCGTTTCTCGTTTAATTTATCTAAAAAGTTTACAAAATTTATAATAAATAATTAAAATTTCCAAAGGTTTTACTAAATTGTGCTTTAAAAATAGGGCAAATTAGCTTTGAAACATATATTTTGAATTAATGTGAATCTTTCCCTATTATCTTTGATCCTAATTGTCTATTAAAATGATTAATTTAAGCTTTAAACGGTAACTTAGATAATAGTTTTGTGCCACCTGCGTACATCTAGAACATTCAGGATTTATAGGTAAACTGAATTTATGAAAGCATAAATAAAATAATTTGTACCTAACAAAATATTACGAAAGTAAGTATCAGTATCTTTCTATAAATTTTAAAGAAAGAAAAAATTTCGCCCCAGGCAGGATTTGAACCTGTACCTTTTCAGTACCTTTCAGCTCATTGTTGCACTTTGAGTAAGCTACTAATAGCGGATTAAAGCAACCTTTTTTAGGGATACTTCGCATTTTTGGCTAAGAGGCTATGTACTGTAAAAACCGCTTACAAGGCGTGTGAGAAGTTTTTGCAGTACCGTAGTACTGCAAAAACCTCTTAGACGCCTTGTGAATGTACCGTTTTCGAAAGTTCCTATGCAGTTTCCTACTGTTCATATTTGGATTGTCCTTTCACGGTTTTAGTATTTCACGTTTGTGGTCTAGCGATCCGACGTCAGACTTGACTTAATAAAGCCTCAGGTTCGATCCCCATGTAGGCATAGGCTTACCGTCACTAAGACCGTAACATCTGATTAGGTGACAAATTTTCGCAGCGACTCACCAGAATTGGTACCACCGCCGTACCTATTCCTGCTGCCATAACTTTATGACGTGTTCCGGTTTGGAGGTAAGGTACCCGGTAAACTTACTTTTGCTCGAGGCCTAACATCCCGACCTCAGGTTGGCAACGCACCATTACCAACTTTGGTGTCTCTAGGCGGCGTGAATTTCTTACCACCAGGAAATCCGTGTACTTGTTTGCCTTCCAGTATCATAAAAAACATTTGCGTATAGTTTGTAAAGAATAAATTAATAACTTTTGCATTTGATAGTACTTAGTATATTACGTACACAAAACATATTAACGTTTATAACAATGTATTCGTTTCAATTAAATATACTTTTCTGCTGCTATAACGAATATGTTCGTTAATTCGGTACTACAGAATCTAATTCATCCTTTCAGTAAATTTAACGATGTATAATAACGATGTTTTGGTTCACAATACAATATAATTCGAAAATGGAGTTGTATAAGCAATTGAAATTTCCTCAGCCAACCGCAATAAATTAGCCTAATTTGTTTCGTGTTCAGAAGAAAGCACTTCGAATCAAATGTTCTCAAAGTTTAATATAACTTAGTATTAATGCTTTCACTTTGCATTGTTTGAGTTACTGCTATTTTGCTTTCAATAATATAAAAAATAAATCGATTCTAAGTTGCAGAAAATTTGTGATGACGTATTTGTTAATTTTCATTTTAATTAACACATTAACTTTAGTTAACCAGAAGGTTTAAAGATCAACATACTAACTGTACTACTGAACTTCGTTTAAAATAATTCATAACAAAGTTGCCAAGCTTCGTATTCAGAGACCACAGCCGAAAACGGTTAAGTTTGTAGTTAAAAAAAGAATAACACTAAATCCTTTGAGGTGTAGGCAGAGAGTCTCTAGTGCCAAATCGGACGATTCTTGAAGACCTTCCAGGACACCCAAAGCACAAGCATATACGAATATGTACTTTGCTTAATTTGGGGTTAGATTCAATTTTTGTCGCTTGTCCAGGAATATTTATTTTAATTTATCATTTTTCTGTCTGTTGCAGTCGAAACTATTCAAGAATTTTGACAAATTGAAATTTCTTTTCTGGATTTTTGCATTCTTTCTTGATTCTGCATTCTGGATTGCATGTCAGGATTTTTTTTTATGTTATAGGAAGGCAAACAAGCAGACGGATTTCGTGTTGGTTAGAAATTCACGCCGCCTAGAGTCGCTAAAGGTGGTAATGGTGCGTTGCCAACCTGAGGTCGGGATGTTAGGCTTCGAGCATAAGTAAGTTTACCGGCTACCTTACCCTCCGAACCGGAACACGGCATGACGTTATGACAGGAATAGGTAAGGCGATGGTACCAATCCGGGAGAGTCGCTGCCAAACTCTATCACCTAGTAGGATGTCACGGTGTTAGTGATAGTAAGCCTATGCTCGCCTTTTACGAGCTGCCTGGAATGAAAGGCAGATGGTCTATTCTACAAAGGAGCCTGGACCAACACGGGGAATCCATAATTCCGGACACAGATTCCGGGTACTTTTTGGTATTGCTGTCATAGCAAAGTTTATGAAATATTTTTATAAACAATGTCTCGAACAGTACTATTCATATTTTTAAAGAAAGAAACACTTGTACTGTTTTACTTATCACTTATAATTTATTACTTTGTAATTAATAGCCTACCGGTTTCGCTTATACAGCATCATCAGGGCTAAAACTTAAACTACGTAGTTTAAGTTATATGAATATTTGGAAGTTTTACCAAGTGTCGGCACTCGGATGGAAAATATCAAATATATTCGAACAGTACTATTTTGGTTACAAATTAACATACATAGTTATGATGATATGCACTTTGTCTGATATCACCCATTGATACATTATATTTCAATTATTGTCATATCCGATTACAATGTCAGTTTCTGATATCGAATCTCAGATTAATTGGGATGTTCTATGAAGATGGCTAATAGTAGATAATGATTCACTTCTCTTATGTCACTAAGAGAAATTAATAAACCTTATAGGCAGAACGTATTTTAATTGAGTTCAAAAAAACGAGGAGGTTCTCAATTTGGCCAGTATATTTTTTATGTATGTACACCGATTTTTGCCGAGGTTTCTGAACTGATTTCCGTAATTTTTTTGTTTGATGCGGAATAGTTTCTAGTTAGTTAGTTAGAACAGGAGTCATGTATATTGATATATTTTGTGTTTACAAAAGTGTATTTTCATATTAATATACATTCAAGTGACTTTTGTCGATATGTTTCATTTAATATCATCTTGTCGAACAAATATTAGCGGCCAGCAATAGCCTCCTGTATTGTAGGTGCTGAAAGTGGACACAAATGGAAATGTAAATTTGTGTCCACTTTGCGCACCTGTCAAAAATACTACTTGGTGCTCAAAGTGGACTAGGCTAGGTGACGAATGTGCAGGTGCCCAAAAACTGGGTGCTCAAAGTGGACTAAATTCGACACCCTATTGACTTGGGGTCAAAAACTTCCGAATCTGTACAATTTCCTCAAGTTTGTGATGATTTATCAAAGTATGCCGATCAATTTTGTCGTTCTTCTACAACTTGAGAGCCTCAAGTTAGTTCCCGAAAGCGGTTGGTAAGTATGGTTCTGATAACATTATCACATCACATCTACATGATGTTTGTATTTCTTGATCTGTGTGCTATGTAAATTTATTTTAATACTAGCTTCCGCCCGCGACTCCGTCCGTGGCTTCGCGTGATAAAATTGAAAACTTAAGTTTTATTTTCTACGTATTTTTCCAGGATAAATATCCGATTTTATGCCCAGGATAATAAGGTATGATTATACCAAGTTTGATCGAAATCGAACCGTTAGTTTTCACGTGATGCCTGAGTATACAGACAGACATTTTTTTTAAATCACGTATTTGAGTTTGGTATCGATCCAGTAACACCCCCTGCTATTTAGTTTTTCAATATTTTCAATGTACAGAATTGACCCTTCTACAGATTTATTATATGTATAGATTAGGTAATATTACATTTCTGTGTTTAAATATTTTATTTAAATCAATCGCAATTGTGTTAACAAGCGCTTATATTTGCTACCACTAGATAGATTTTATAAATTGTTTTTGCATTGCATATTTAATAAAAGAAGTACTGACCAAATACATTCTTGTTAGATCAACCCTTAAGTTACGAAACGTAGGAATAGACGTAGCTTAAGCTAGTTGTTGACAAATAATTGTTAAAACACGTCTAGCTTCTACATTTGAACTTTTGTTCCCCAGATTCTTGAAACTAAAGAAAAGTATTCTCACGCCCATATCCCTGAAGAATTCGGGAAAGGCACAACAATGGCATCCAAGACTAGCCGAAGTCACTAAGTCCCACAGTGTGATAGGTGCCAAGCCAATCGCCAAACCGGGCATTCATACCCGAGCAACATTATTTTTATTAGAAAATTAAAAAAAAAACATATTTTCATTTTGTTGCCATGAAGTCAAATCTAACCGCTAGACCACAGAGGCCATTTAAACATTTCAATTTTTATGTCATGCTTTGCAGCAGAGCCACCCTGATAAATCCCGATGTGTATATTATATACCTACTAATAAAGTAACACAGAACACAGTTTAAAGGATGAATGAAAATCGTGACATTCTGCTAACGTAAAATATTGAGGCATTTGTAGGCGTTTTTTATGAACATTTAAATAATAAATAAATAAATAAATATCCCTGGACAAATCACACAAATTGAATCTAACCCCAAAGTAAGCAAATTATATGCTTGTGTTATGGATGTTAGTCAACGATACTAATACACATAAATACTTATATAGATACCAGAATAAATTTAATAAACAGACCCGGAAATGCAGACATCTAAATGTTCATCACACAAATGCCTGCCCCCGTCGGGAATCGAACCCGAGCCTCGCGGTTGGTCAATGTAGTTAGGCGTGTACGCTAGCTACTCGACCAACGAGGCGGTCATTAAAATGAATGACGATTTTTATGTGAGTAATCAGCCAATAAGCACATAGGAAGGATGGTACGATACAACCGAGATATTATAGTTGCGTTGCTGTCCTGAAATTAGGATATTAAGTCTATTATGCAAATATAGCGGCTACCCTACCCCACGGACCGGACCAGATGATATAATCATTATGTTGGCAGCAATAAGTAAAGCGGTTTATTCTTGCCCGGAAAAGTTACTACACAGCACCTACCAGCAGTGATTTTGTTAGTGATGCTCTA
>NJDD01013151.1:24484-60067 GCA_002245505.1 Calephelis nemesis | reverse complement strand
TAATCTGTGCTCGCTTTTTAAAAGCTGCCTGATAAAGAGGCAGTTGGTCTGTTCTGCTTAGCACACCCGGAACAACATAAAAAAAACTACCAGATGTAATGATGTCTTTCTACACTAAAACTATATTAAAACGATTACGAACGATTTAAGCACCGATATTAAAACAATTTGCCCCAAAAATAATAATTTTTTACAGTTTCTTTCATAGATCATTTTTAAATAAGAATTATGTTATATTAGCGACTATTCCGGGCTTCGTACGGTAATGAACTAAACATATGAACCTCCCTGTTCAATCACTTTATTCATTAAAAAAATCAAAATCCGTTGTGTAGTTTTAAAGATTTAACCATAGGTACAAAGGGACATAGGTACAGAGGAAGCGACTTTGTTTTATACTATGTAGTGATTTTATCTTGTTATATTGTATTGTTACGAGTACGATCACAAACACTACACAATTATACATACATAATCACACACATTTTAGAACACATTGTTCAATATTACAACACATTGTTTAATATTACTTATTCAGATATATAAATATGTCAAATAATATCTCAAGTTCCTTACAATAACTTCTTAAAATAGAGCCAAATGGTATTGTAAATTATATAAATAACGTCTATTTTTCAGCTAAAACACCTCATAAGCTTTCGAATATTATCATTGTGTTTATAAGTTTTAAAATTCGATTCTGTACGTAATAATATTATGGCGGATTTTGATAGTTTTGAACGTATTAGATGTACCAAATTAAGCGTACCTGAAGAATTTAACAAATTACAATACGCGTGTCAAACAGTTGGCCTTTTAAAAATCCTTACAGTAAATATAAGAAGTATTAATGCTAACTTAGATATTCTAGTCTTATTTTTAAATCAATTTAAAAATCCTGTAGATATCATCGTTTTGACTGAATGTAGAACGAATGATAAATTCACAATTAAAATTCAAAATATTAATAATTATAGGATGAATCAATCTTGTACTTACCTTAACCAGAATGATGGCATTGTTGTATATATTCGTGATGATTTAAATAACACAGAGTATGAACCAGTATGCGCAGATGGCAATTGCCTTGTAATTGAAACTGAAAATAATTTCTCAATAATTTGCTCTTACCGTCCGCCATCTTACAATGATCCATCATAATATATTAACTCTCTAGATTTAATAATCAGTTTTTGTAGAAATCAAAATATAATATTAACAGGTGACATTAATCTGGATATAATTGCAGCAAGTCCAAATAAGCATATTTCAAATTACCTCAATCTTATGGCAGTATATGGTCTTAAGCAAGGTATTAACTGCCCAACACGGCTCAAAGCCTGCTCAGATAATGTCATGATCAAAACAGCATACAAATTTGAAACTTTTGTATTTGATGAACTCACAGACCATTCGCCAATCCTATTGGTAAAAAATGTTAATGTGAACAGAACGGATACTAGAGATGCAATATATAGCCAATAAAATGTTAATATGGAAGGCATCAAAGAAATATTATTAAAAGAGTCATAGAAAGATCTATACGCAACAAGTGATGCAAACTATGCTCCCCAAATTATAACTGAAAAATTAAAATCTGCAATTTTGGACAATACTACAATAATTAAAACACCCAAAAGGAACCAACCATTAAAACCCTGGCTTAGTGGGGGTATTATAAAATGTATAAAAAGACCAGACAAACTGCATAGAAAACTAAAAACAAATAATAATATTGGGTTAAAAAACAAATTTATAAAATATAGAAATTTACTACGAAAATTAATAAAAAAACTTTAAAATCGAATATTAAAATAATCAACTAATTATGAACAACGGAAACATAAAAAAGACATGGAATATTATTAAAGAGATATGCAATATGAAGGCAAATAAACAACTGTCAAACGAGGTCCTTCACATAAATACAACCTTAAAAGGATCCCTCAATACTGTAAATAACTTTTTTACTTCAATTGGTTCTGATCTTGCAAATAAAACGTTGAGCAAAATAGGCAGGGATGAATCTTGGCTTGCAAATAGTTCGTAGTGACACTGCTCCATTAAATTCAATGGTTTTATACCCAACAAGCTTTAAAGAAGTAGAGGATGTTATTTATAGCCTTAAATTAAATAGTGCAGCAGGAATTGACAATATCACATCAAAGATCTTAAGAGTGTGTAGAAAATTATTATCAAACCCATTAGCATATCTTGTCAATCTAAGTTATGAAACTGGAGTTCTTCCTGACATTTTCAAAGCAGCAATTGTTTGCCCAATATATAAATCTGGAAATAAAACTCTTCCGACTAATTATAGACCAATTTCATTACTTAGTTCACTATCTAAAATATTGGAAAAATTGACTAATACAAGACTTACTAAATATTTAGAAAATAATAATTACTTAAGTAAAAATCAATATGGATTCCGTGCCCACAGATTAACAGATGATGCAGTTTTGAATTTAACGAACATAATTACTGGTTACATAGATAATAACGAAAAATGCCTTGGGGTATTCCTGGATCTGCAGAAAGCATTCGGTACTGTGTCTATACCCGTAATGCTTTCTGAATTAGAAAACATAGGCATAAGGGGGGTAATACTTGATTGTGGTTTCAGGATTATCTAAGCAATAGGAATCAGAAAGTGAGGGTGAATCATATTGCGTCGGACTCTCTTTTGTTAACAAATACGGAATACCTCAGGGGAGCAACCTTGGTCCCATTCTATTTCTAATATATGTTAACGAACTAAACAACGTTCAAATTTATGGCTCTGATGTACAGATGTTTGCTAATGACACAGTCATTTAATTTCATGGTCGCTCATGGGACGATGTTCAATATAAAGCAGATGTGGGTATGAGAAAAATAAGTGCATGGCTTGAAGACAATCTTTTAACATTAAATACAGCTAAAACCAAATATTTATGTTTCAGCAAAACAGTAATTAATATCTTCACCGCCAGATTTTGAACTTAAAATTTATTCTCATTCTTGTAATCGGGTTCAACTTTTATTTCCAAGCGATTGCTTATGTCCATTATTGGAGAGAATCAGTCATATAAAGTACATGGGAGTATATACTGATGAAAGACTTAATTGGAAGAAGCACATCTCCTATATTACTACCAGGTTACGGAAGTTTATTTACATTTTTAAAGATCTTCGAATTATCTCAAAACAAACATTATTACTACAGACATACAAAGCTTTAGCAGAATGCCTGATTATACATTGCATTTGTTTTTGGAGAGCAGCTGTTAAAATTTACTTACTTGAAGCCGAAAGAGCACAACGCGCTGTACTTAAAGTTTTACTTAACCTACCATACAGGTATCCAACAGCTGAAGTATATGAAAAAGCAAACGTTCTGACAGTGCGGCAAATTTTTGTTTATGAATGTATAAGAAGATATCATAGAACTGTGGATCCTACATCGACGACAAGTAGACGTGAATATACCGGTAATATTCCCCGTGTCAAAAGTGCATTTGCTAAACACACGTATAATTTTCATGCGCCACGATTATATAGCAAATTTAATTCCATTTCTACATTCAGAGATTTAAACAGCCATGCTATCAAAAATAAATTAAAAACATGGCTCAGTACTAAAAGTTACAAAGAAACTGAATATCTTTTTTATATAGAGGCATGATATTACAATTGCTTGATATTATGATAGTTGCATGTTGCGAGCATATGCACACACATATATACACTCAAACACACACACACACCTACACACACACACACACACACACAGACACACACACACACAAACACACACACACACACGCACAAGCATGAGTTATCGTACTTTTGAATATTTTAATGTTATGTTTACAAAGTTTATGTTCAGTGACTGTAACTATTAATAAGTTGTATATTAATTACTGGGAAGGAACTGTTATTTGAAGCACAGTTCACGCTAACTCAAATAATAGGATTGCATTGTTAACATTTTAAATTCATTTTTACAATAAATGCTGTATTATTTATTTATTATTATCATACGAACGTTATACTAGTTGACATTTTTTTATGATATTGGAAGGCAAACCAGCAGTCAGATTTTTGATGGTAAGAAATTCACGCCGCCTAGAGCCACCAAAGGTGGTAATGGTGCGTTGCCAACCTGAGGCCGGGATGTTAGGACTCGAGCAAAAGCATTTTTATCGGCTCCTTACTCCAGATCAGTCAGATGTCATGGTGTTAATGACGGTAAGCCTATGCTCACCTTTTACAATCTGCCAGGCAGGAAGGCAGATGGTCTATTCTGCAAAGAAGCCCGGACCAACACGGGGATAAATACGTACGATATAATTGATCGGCATTGATAATGGTAGCTCTACTGCTTTTCTGTAGAAAAAATATCTGCTGTCAAAATTTTAGCCTTTTAAAATTTACTTTTAGACAAGTTAGTTTTTTCAAAACTGTGGTATTGATTTATCTTTACAACAATTCTAAAAATTTCCCGTATAAGAAAATTAAATGTATGCTAATGCTTTTGACATAAAATCAAAAACATTTTAATTACATTATTTCCCACTTTTTTCTTTCATTAAAAATAATTTATTCTTTTTAATCGCTCATTAAAAGTAAGGTACTAAGCTTCAGAACTCTCTTTGAATTTCTCCAAATTATGTTCCGTAAATGAATTTTAACAAATGGATAAAGTTGAAGAAGTTTTTGTCGGTTCGGTAGATTGAGTTCATTCAATTTTAAACAATCATTTAAACTTCGTTAAGATGATCGTGCGATATGAAGTGTCTCGCGAATAACTTAGAAACCTTCTTATGAATTAAAATTCAAGGTAACTTCACTTGAATTTTGCCAAAAATGTTAGTCTAATATTCGAACCTAAGTCGAGCTACGCCGAGCCGATAATAGGATGAAATCTATCTGGTATATCAGAAAATATATTAAAAATAGATTACCTAAAACCTACCTAAAACAGTCCTGGAGAGCATATTCTTTTTTTAAATAAAAAAAAATGTTTTATGTAATGGTGAAACATTAAAATAACAAGACAATTGTATCCCGACTCACAGTACGAGACATGTAGTTGGATACTCTATTATTTATCTAAATTGCCAGGTATAAACAGATTTACTAGTTAGTTTTAGGCTAGCATTGGACGTATGCGTAGTTTTATTGCATACACTTTTATATTATTCTGTCTAGAATTTTTTTTAAGCAACCCATTTTTATTTGATTGAAATCATATAAAAATATACTGAGTTTATTATAAGTATGTTTATTCTAATACATATATTACACTTTTGCTCTCCCCCTCTCTATCTCTCTCTCTCACACACACACACAAAACATAAGTTGAAGTATAAACCTACAAATCTAACGGCAAGCCAGCCTTGCCCCGTGACACATAATCTGTTTGGCTGGACGGTTGGGTAAACTGGACTGGACTAGTTACACAAGTTACACAATTGTGGATGCCCTGCACAAACAAATAAGTATCTTCACGCCCATATCCTTGAAGAGGTAGGCAGAGGCACAACCAGGGCACCCAGACTAGCCGTAGATAAAAAGTCCCACAATGTGATAGGTGGCAAGCCTGTCGCCAACCGGGCACATATCCTATCCCGTATAACTGTTTTTTTAATAGAAAATTGGAGAAACAAAATTTTCTTTTTGTTGCCCGACCCGGGATTCAAACCCATGGATTCGAGTCCAACAACTGAACCACTAGACCACAGTGACGATAACTAACAAATAAGAAATATTTTTTGCTTGCAATGCCTTAACTGAAATGAAATGAATAAATTGATTTAAGGTTGGTGCTGGTGAGGTGGGTTGAGACATATTTTTTAATGAGAAGGGCCCAAAAAGATATAACAAAATTATTAGAATATCTCTTTTGTCTTAGGATTTAACGGTTTTCTTTTTCTATATCTCTCGGCTTAGATTTCTTATCAGTTTCTTTATGATTGTTAGGGAATATTGAACGTGGGTCAGACTTTTATTATACGTCGTATGTAATACCTTTATAATAGACTAGAGATAAGAAAATAAACGCCGTATTCAACGTTCCTTCGGGGATCACAAAGATGCATAGGCACTTAGCCGATTACTCTTCTACGTTTGTGTAATGTTTTGTAATACCACATTGTGCTAAAAGATAAAAGTATAATGAATAAAATTATAAAAGGCTCTCAATTTTTTTTTATTTTTCTAGAAATAGCGACTAAACTAATTACATGTAATCTATCAATATCTGGGCTACCATCCACACATTCATAGTTAAATTCTAGTAGATATTCTTCATTCTAAAAAAGTATATTGTTATGTAATAAATATGCCAATACAAACTTCTTGTTCTCGCTTTTGCTAAAATGAATCAAGGTACATTTTTATAATTATATAATTTGCTAAAAAAATAACTACTTTAAAGAAACAACTTCAAAACTAAATATTAAAAAATAATAATGATTTAGTATTAATTATATACTACCTGTTATTTATAATAATATGTGCTATTTACTAATAGGTTTGAAGTTGGTGCTAAACATTAAACTAATAATTATAGGTGTTGTTAGTAAGTGTTACATTGGCTTATTTTTATTTGTCGCCTCTGTGGTCTAGCGGTTCAGTTATTGGACTTGACTGCATGAGGTCCCGGGTTCGGATCCCGGATGGGACAACAAAAAGAAAATTGGGTTGTTCCAATTTTCTAATAAAAAAGGTCCTCGGGATTGGATATGTGCCCGGTTGGCGATAGGCTTGCCACCTATCACATTATGGGACTTAGAGTCTTCGGCTAATTCTGGGTGACATGTTTGTGCCTCTGTCAACCTCTTTGGAGCACGAAGATACTTTTTTTTATTTTTATTTAGTATTTTTTAGTTTATTACTGATTTAACAATCTTATAAATAAATATCTTTAAATGATGTATAATGTAACCTTACCAAATAACTTTTTAGCATGTTGCTGAATGCCGAAGTGTCCGTAGTCTTGTCACTAAGTCACCCAATTAAAAAAGATTAAAAAAGATTATTTAAAAAGACATTGAGATAGGTGAAAGTAGATTTAAAATATTATTAAAGTATTTTTTTATGGGACCAATCCGAAACTATTCCGCATCAAAACAAAAAAGAATTACGGGAATTAGTTCAGAAACCTCTGATAAATCGGAGTACATGCACAAAAAATATATGCGAGCCGAATTGATTACATCCTCCTTTTTTCAAGTCGGTTGAAAATACTTGACATTCAAATGTTTTATCAGAATGAAAATCAGTCAAACAAAACCTATTCATTGTTCGATTAATTTGAAAAGTATAATCGCACTACTTCCTAGGGTAATTAACCTTCATTAAAAGCAATAAATAAGACCAACAGAAAGTGTAAAGTAATATCCTAAGTTCCTGGTTCCGGGGACCGGTTGAAGCGCATAGCTGTCTTGATTACACTAAAGGATTGTTAAGTGAAAGAAAAATAGAGAAAAATGAATTTACTGCTTGGAAGCGACGTTTAATTTTCAATCTATTTTATTAATCTCAAACATAAAAAGAAGGCTTTTATAAGTTAGACGTGTCTGTTTGGTGTGGCATTATAGTTTCTAAGCAAGTGGACAGATTTTGATGTGGTTTTGGTATGAAAGCAGATGTGATATAGATTTTAGTTATTTTACTGTTATGTTTTGTTGGTGGTTATTATTATTACTACTAGCTCTGACCCGCGGCGGTGCCCGCCTGGATAATGATCCCATATGAAAATTTTCGGGATAAAAACTACCCTATGTGTTAATTCAAGTTACCCTCTACTTGTGTGCCAAATTTGATGACAATTTGATGAGTAACAAAGAAACAAACAAACACAAACTTTCTAATTTATAAAACTAGGATTATTTGGGAAGTAGGATTAGGATTAGAATTGATGAGGATTGTAGAATCTATATATAAAATAGATCCACATTCCGCTTTGTCATTGTCTCACGCTTGAGCTAATGGACCAAATAACACTTGCATACAGCTTAATGATTACCGTATGAGTGGCTTTCACTTTTGGGAATCTATCAATATCATTCTGTATGTAAACAACATGATCAGTTTACATTTTTTTAATACTAATAAATTAGGCATGTGGAAGTGAAATAAAGAGACAGAACTTTTGCATTTATAACATTAATAGGATTAGGAATTAGGATTAGGATTAGTAATGATAAGGATTCTAGAATCTACATATAAACCAGATCCCCATTCCGCTTTGTCATTGTCTCACGCTTGAGCTAATGGACCAAATAACACTCGCATACAGCTTAATGATTACCGTATGAGTGGTTTTTACTTTTAGGAATCTATCACTATCATTCTGTTTATAAGCAACATGATTAATTTACATTGTTTTAATACAAATAAATTGGGCATTGCAATATGGAAGTGAAATAAAGAGAGAGAACATTTACATATTCGTGAGTATTTACAAAATAAAACACATAAAACACAAGTGTGAAGGAGCGCCATGTTAAGGCAGATGTATATGTGATTCTGTAAGTTAATGTGTTGTTAATCTTATTTACACTGGCAGTTAGAGTGCGTGCGGGGACAGACTAATACTTTGATGAGCTTGATACGGAAGTTCGGATTAACTTCCGACGATTGTTTGGGTTTAAGGCGGTTATAAAGCCCAGACAAGGGTATTCACAACAGTAAAAAGGTTTTAAACTCACTTGAACCCAGTTACAAACCCAATGTGCATAAGGTTTAAAGACTTTATTTCTAATAATTTTTAAAGCTCACAATGTTTAGATTTTAAAAGCGTAAAAGTGCTGGCTGTTGGTAGCTTAATTTATAAAAGAAATGTTAACTGTTTCCTTGTACATAGGACACTTTGTATTTGTATAGCAAAGACTTTTTTTATGTACACTGTAAATTACAACCAGAAATAACACTATTATTAAGATTGCAATCAATCCGTTACATGTTTAATCTCTTATCATGAAAAGAGATTTTTGCCCAGGCGAATCGTGAAACTTTTTACTATATGTTTTTTCTTAAAAATTCTCTATTCACAACAGATTTTTTTATCCTACGATTGAATGATAAAGAGAGTGAAAGGGATCATAAAAGGTATTTAAATGAATCTTATTTATTTACGTTGACCAAATTAAAACTTCTTGATTAATTGTTATTTGTTTTAGCTCTGATGAATGTCGCCTCTGTGGTCTAGCGGTCCGGTGTCGGACTTGACTACCCAGGTTCGATTCTCGGGTCGAGCAACAAAAAATTAGAAAATGTATATTTTCAATTTTGTAATTAAAATAATGTTGCCCGGGATTGCATATGTGCCCAGTTGGCGTTAAGCCTGCCACCTATCACATTGTGGGACTTAGCGTCTTCGGCTAATCGTGGGTGCCCTGGTTGTGCTTCTGTCTACCTTTTCGGGGATATGTGCGTTAAGATACGTATGAATATAGAAATTTCTTTGAAATTGTCAAACTGCTAACAAAAATTTATGTTTTGACGGGAATACGACACAAAATACGTGTGTTACATAAAACGTGTTACGTGCTACGTATTACGCAACCTACATTCTTATTATTGTATTAATACGTCAAAATCAAAAGATAAAAGAAATTAAGATGAATGAGAAAATTTCGAATTTCCTTAACCAAACCGTTAAATTGGTTTATTTTTTGAATTGCATTTGCGTTGCATTGTGGTTAATTAAATAAAGAAAAGTAATGAAAGGATACTAAGCAATTCGTATTTTAAGACAATGGTCATCTTTGTCGCAGCACTACTTTGCTCCCAGATTAGTACAACTAATTTCTTAATTCTTGAAAAATATGACGAAGATAACTGAATATGGCTCTCTGTTCAAATAGTGTCTCAGCAAAATATCTCTTGTCAATACTGGAATGTAAACATGTGACAGATTTTCTGGCTTAGCACGGGTACTAGTAATACCTACGCATAAACCTTCCTCTTAAATCACTTTATCTATTAAAAGAACCACATCAAAATTCGTTGCGTAGTTTTAAAGATTTAGGCATACAAAGGGACATAGAGACATAGGGACAAGAAAGCAACTTTGTTTTATACTATTAAGTGATGGTAGCCCTTCTCAATTCTTTAAATTTTGAAACGACTAAGGTAAAATATCTTTCTGAAGTCACCTCATAAATAATCCCTTATCTTCTAATCATGGGCCAGAGTATTTCCCTAGATTTTATATTCCAATTTGAAATAATTTGAGACATGTCACGTCGGCTACTCGACGGAAGCGCAGGAACGCGCCTTGAATATATTAACTTCTTAATGTTTCCCTTAACCCCGGACGTAACGTTTATAAGAGTAAGTTTCACGCGATTATGCAAATGTATGATGTTTATACTCATAGGATAAGTCTTATTTCTAAACAAGTTTTACCCCGTGTTGGTCCGGGCTCCTTTGCAGAATAGACCATCTGCCTTCCTGCCAGGCAGCTCGTAAAAGGCGAGCATAGGCTTGCCGTCACTTACACCGTGACATTTGACTAGGTGGTAGAGTTTAGCAGCGACTCATCCGGATTGGTACCACCGCCTATTCCTGCCGCCATAACGTCATGACGTGTTCCGGTTCGGAGGGTAAGGTAGCCGGTAAACTTACTTTTGCTCGAGGCCTAACATCCTGACCTCAGGTTGGCAACGCACCATTACCATCTTTGGTGTCTCTAGGTGGCGTGAATTTCTTACCATCGGGAAATCAGTCTGCTTGTTTGCCTTCCTATAACATAAAAAAAAAGTCCAGTGGTGTTTTACAGTATTCTGGTTTACAGGAAAACTAAAAATAAATATCGATCGGGATTGTATTTACATTTAAAATTTACTCTATATCTAACGCTAACGCGGGTAGTTATGTCCTATAGATACACAATTCTGAGTACCCACCAAATGAGTTCATCATTACAGATGAAATTCACAATTTAGAATGGCCATAACTTTCGTTTCTTGCATTAAAATACGAAATTTATCCCACGCACAGGGCAAGTGCTAAAAAAATAAAAAAAATGAAATACGATGCAAGAAACGAAAGTTCTGGACATTCTAAAATGTGAATTTCATCGGTGATGAACTCATTTGGTGGGTACTCAGAATTGTGTATCTATAGGACATAACTACCCGCGTTAATGGGTTAGAAAGGAATTAAAAATTTCGCTACGGGACTTGAATCCTCAGTAGCTCAATTGGTTAGAGCATTCATCGGCTTGAGACGAAAGGTTACAGGTTCAAATCCTGTCTGGGGCGAAATTTTTTCTTTCTTTAAAAATTTATAGAAATTTATCCCACGCACAGGACAAGTGCTAAAAAAATTAAAAAATTAAAACACAGATTCTAATACTCATACGTTTAAATATTGTAAAGCAATGTCTCCTACCTTTAACATACACACCTTTTAGTTTTTGAGTTAACTTAAATTTGAGCTCTGTATACCGCTAATACAGCAAAAGTAAGTAATTCGACATATTTTTTTTTTTAATTTAATTCAAATATTAATCATGTTTTTTTAATCAAATAAATAAAAGCGAAGTAATTGACCTGCACAGGTAAAGTATATTATACTTGTTAATTCATAAATTATTTTTACGGAACAAGCTTGTAAAATATGAAAATTTGAAAGCAACAAACTCTCTAATAGTAACGATTGTTTGAGGAAAACTTGGAGCTGGTAGGACGGAGACGGCCTGAATTAATTCCAAACTTGGCTGAGTTGGCGCGGGTCAAGATTGAAATCCGGTCTAATACTTGTGATTATATTTAGTGATGTACACTGTTTTTATCGATACCAAATTAAAAACGATAAAATATTTTATTTGAATAGCTATATTATGTCACGCAAATTTAGGTATACAAATGCATGTTTTCTATTATTTAGTAACATTTTAAATACAAATGTTAATGGTTTGCAGTGTAAGAATATCAGTTACTCATATTTTTTTAAATATTAACACACCTCTCTGCCTAATGACAATTGTTGCGGCGGACTCATAAACCAATAATCTAAATAATTAATTCATTTTCATCCTGCGATGCGGTCGCACCACTAAACCGTGTACCTATTTACCTTTGTAACATATACGAGAGTTCGTTGATCCGGGTCCGTAGGTAATTACCAACAACACTTCTGGTGATAAAGTGCTCACCAGCAACTTTCCCTGGTATAGTAGCCAGTTGTTCACCGATCTCTTACATAAAAAATGTATATTTTAACAAACTTCAGATGCGGTCAATTGCAAATTGGCCTTATGTGTAATATCAAGTATAGGACATTTAAAATGTTCGACACTAAAGTGCTGACTACATTTCAATAAACCAGTTTTCTACGCAATGTACAGCATATATTGTTTGCTCTTGAAGATATCTTTTGCTTATGAAAGTTAACATCTGATTTTTAAAGAAAAAATAACATGAACTTTTTTAAGAGAAATATTTAACACTACCAATAGACATCTGCAACACAAAAAGAATGTTGCCAATTCTACCCTTATAAGTTTCTTAAACCTCCTTTTAAAAATGCTCATTTTAATGCTCCTGAAAAACATTATTTGAGGAAGTATGTTCCTAAGCCTAATTGACGTAATAAGAAAATGTCCGGGCAAACGGATGTTTGAATCTTGTTTCTTCTTTTTTGTTTTTAAATTTTAAGCTTGTTTTGATTCCATATTCACAGTTAAGTCAAAATATCGTCTGTAAGCTAGTTTCTATAAAGATAAGTACTAAAAACTAAGTATAAAGGTAAAACTAGCGCAGTAACCTTAAACCCGTTTTATCATCGTATCGTATCGTATATATTGACATCGTAGAAATCCTAGTGCTTTATAAAACAAATTTAGTTAAGTTTCACAAATGACGGCAGTGAAATAGTAAAATTACAAACAAACTGCAAATCTATTGAAAAACGTTTATTTCACATAAATCTCAAAAGTTGTATTTTGTTTTTCCCTACAAAATGAGGCTCTGGGACTTGAAGTCGACCAGTCACCGAAAAGATCCAGATACGGAAATAGTCTAGAGAGTCGCCAAGAAAATATGTTATTTTAATTTTCTAATAAAAAAAATGTTGCCCGGGATTGGATGTGTGCCCAGTTGGCGATAGGCTTGCCACCTATCACATGTAACTAACTGTCTTCGGCTAGTCGCGGGTGCCCTGCTTATGCCTCTGCCTACTTCTTCGGGGTGATGGGGGTAAAATACTCTAGAGATGAGAATGTCGAATTGCCCTCGGTTGCCCCTCGTATTTAAAGGTGTAAACCCAGAGTCCACTTTATTACACTTAACTTCTTCGAGATCCCTTATGGTGAGTCCATTAGTCCATACGTCTTGTTCAACGACCTCTAGCCATCTTTTTTTGATGATTTCATAGACCTCTCCTTTTAGCTTGGTCTTCGTTGGTTCGTTCTTTGTCCACATATCATATCTGTGCTATATTATGCAAAACGAAATATCTTCACCTCCGTACAATGCCTTTCAATTTTGTAAGGAAGTTAGATGTTACATTTGCTTGTATTTTGCATGTCTTGGACTTTACTAACATAGATATCAACGAGAACTTTTGGTCTGAGAGTCCCTAAAATAAACATATAGGAATACGGTCAAAGGCCGTCTGTAGTTAAAAAAAGCAGGTGCAGAGTTGTGTAACTCCGGAATGAGTTTAGGGCGACAATAGGTTTCTTGGTTCCAAACCCCAGCCGGAACTGATATTCATGTTCCGAAACTGTACAAACCTGTCAGACACTATAGTTGGTATTGTAACCGAAGAGCTTCATGGTGTATGACATAGTGTTTATACCGCAATAGTTTCCTCACTCGTGGACAGAACCCTTGTCCTTGTAGACTGGTCTAGCTACACAAGGGTTCCACCGGCTATAATATATTACCTGGGCAAGATAAATGCTGTTGAATATGTTNNACAACCGCCAAGATCGTTACCTTTCACGCTACGATTTGAATTTCGTCAGGTCCGGCAGCTTGCCATTCTTAATGTGGTTAAGAACTATTATGACGAATTAATCTGGTGCTATCGGGGATACTAGTCATAAATAGGAAGAATCTAAAGGCTGGTCTTCTTTAACAAGCTTGTAAAAATAATGGAGCCCTCCCTCTTTACCGATAGGTGATCGCTGTTATTAAAGTCAAGCACACCATGACGCACAGTCTTTTCTCTTTGACTTTAGTACATACCAACTTATAAATAAGTTCTTGGCTCTCAGACGGTTCCAACTTATTGCATTATGTTCTAGTAGCACCTTTTGCAGCGAAGTATACCTCTGCTGTCGTAAGGATATGTTGACGCTTATAATAATTATTTTTACTATTAATATTATTAATCAATTTTTAATTTTACATTTAATATACTAAACCAACATGTACTAAAACAATATTTATCGAAAATATGAACTGTATGTAATATTATCGATAAATATTGAATTTATAATAAAAATGTGTGCGTGTACTAGTAAGAAGTGAAGAAGTAAAACTTCTACATGACGTTATTTTTGAAAAAATAATTTACTATAAGCAAGTTTACAGAAATTGGTAAAATAAAGTTTATTGCCAATCCCTACTCGGCTGGAAAAAGTATACTTCGAATCACGCGTGGTAGGGATAAGAACAAAGATGGCGCGTAACGAAAAAATGTTACAAGAAGAAGAAGAGTTTAAAGAAGTTTCACTTCAATTATAATATCGACAATGACTAAATAACGTGATTGGTTACCCCCAACTCTAGTTATATTTAGGATGTTCATAATCCCATCGGCACTCAAAGCGCAATTCTCCGTTGCCTACGAGACTTTGATATAAATTAACATTTCTGTTAATTTCGTCGCCCTTTGAGTGACACTCCTAAATTTATTTATGAATTCTAACCGCAATCAAACGCTAAACTATCGAAAGATAAATTAGGTTGAATATTTGTGTTGTTATTCAAGAACAAACCTTTGTCTGTTTTCGAATCATTGGTTTTAGAAAATGTACTTGTTTTCGTTAACTTTGAACCCTTTTTCATTCCCTAAGGCTTTATATAAGGATAAAGATGGGCTATGAAGTTTTGTATAACAAATTGTGTAATAAATACATACATAATCAATTTGCACATGCCTGCTCCATAAATTACGATGGTTACACGCCCTTTTGATGTAGTAAATTAAAATATATTAATAATATTTTGTATAATATGTGAAATATATTGCCGGTATTAAAGAGTTAGGGGTAACCCTTTTTCTAATTAGTTTAAATGCTTATTTCACCATCACATCGTTAACCCTCACTAATTATTTCTTGTAACAGAATATTACATATTATGTAAGCAATGGTAAAAGTGGTAACATTTCGTCAGATCTGGCTAAGGTTCTGTTAAAGTGAGAGTTCACAGTTTGTGATGTTATATTTTTGTTCTAGAGAATTGCTAAAAATAAAATCAAGAAAAGGTTCATTAAATTGATAAAAAGAATATTTTGTACAATTTATGGCGGCATTTAAATCGGTTTTCTTGTAGCAATTGGCTTAGATGTGACAAGTTTGAATAGCTAATTTGTAAAATTGCCCGATTAATTATTATTATTTTTAAATATTTATACGTCTTAGCAAGGAAAAGGAACTGATTTATTTAATTGGAACCATAAATCTAATCATGCACATCTTTTAAAAATATGGTATTTAAAAAACTACAATTTCGTGAATTTATGTTTAATTATATTAAAAAATAACACCGCAAAAATGACATCAAATTATTTAGAACAATTAAAATTCTGACTATAATTTGTTGACTATAATGTGTTGTACTTCTTTCTTTTATAAATATGTCTCTCAATCCTTTTTACGACTGAATTTCTGTATTAGACTCTGATAATCTACTTAGTTATATTGATATTGCTTTAATTTTTTTGAAAAGTGATGTCAAATTGTACCTAAATTTTATATTGTAGACACAGATAAAAACAATGACTGTCCTAAAATTAGGTATGTGAGTGTAACCCTCAAAATAATCAATTCGATAGTAATTCTCTTTAAACAAACCTCTCAGAAACCCGAGGCATCTAAATAGCAAATATATTTTAACGCATTGTAACGTAATTGTTACATTGATTAGTCTTTACTGCCGGATAGACTTCGATCGTTTTCAATTGATGGTTTTTCCACTACCAATATTATTTAGGCGTTATGTTGCTGTATATAGTAATCACTGTAGCCAAGTTTCAGTTAGGAGTGTAGACAATTGGTAAACTTAATTACTCAATGGGTTTACTGATTAATAAGCTAGGCTCAGGTTCGATTTCCAGCGGCATAAATAGCATTAATAGCATAAATAGGCATTTGCGTGATAAACATTTAGATGTCTGCATTCCCGGGTCTGAGTGCCTTTTAAATTTATTCTGGTATCTATTTAAGTACTTTTATGCATTAGAATCGTTTACTAACACCCAAAATACAAGCATATAATTTGCTTACTTTGGGGTTAGATGCAATTCGTGTAACTTGTCAAAGGATTTATTTTTTAATATTTATTTATTTATCGATATAAATCTGGAGCAAAGCTCCATTAAAACCTTTTATACGCGATATTTATGTTTCGTCGTTTCGTTTTTTTTTTTCTGAGAAATAAGTTTTAGTATGATTTTTATATTACAAAGCATCTCAGAATTTTCTGAGGAACACATTTTAAATATGAATTTTATAAGCAATGTTGTGGTATCATATTTAAAATACAGTCATTAACATAAGGTGTCGTGGTGCCAAGATAACAGGCTGTTAACTTTTCTTTGTTCACATAAAAAGCGACTCTCGGGAGATCTCAGGTAATTACATAGGGTGTTATATTTATGTATCCAGGTCACATGGAAGACAGCTTAAGTACTTAAGTGGAACAGGTTAGAATACAAGCTTCTCATAAAACTCCTTGAATTTTCTTGTTTAGATAATCTATATATTAATAAGTGAAGCACAAACTTTGGACCTATTTTCACAAAAAATGCGCTGACGGAGGAGCATAAAATTTGGCACTCTTATAGCTTATGTGTAGGAAAAGTGCAGAAAGCTAATATTTTTCAATGATAATACTTATAAAGTACATTAAATCAATAAATAAAACATTACCCACACTACCATCCATTTGACACACACAAACAAATCTATTGATAACAACGATAGAAGATCACAGATGGCGCATTAAAAAATTTGGAAACAAAGTAGTTGTTCTTGAGAAATGAAGATGGCGTTCTTATAAACAAGATATTAAAATTTATTATGGTCGAATTTCGACCAACGGGCGACCACTAGTTATTATAATTACACAATTAAGATTGATTGAGGAAATTGAAGTCTTACTATATTTTAGCAAATTGTTTTTTTGTGTCAGAAAATTTTACTTAATAAACTAAAATAATCTTTACGATGTGTTTTTATGGTACGAAATTTGCTGTTTCAAAAATACAGTAACTGGATTTTGGAAGAAAACATTTTTAAATAGACTAATTCCTTAGAATTCGATAAATATTTTTTTTAATCAAAACCAGCCTGTAGCATTTCTTTCAATATCCTTTTCAATCATTGACATTTGAATGTTTGTGACCTTATTTGCCAATGACAAATAAGTGGCTACATATAGACCAATCCCATCCAACTACGTTCTAAAACCGAACTGTTGCGTACACAAAGGTCACCTCTCAATGATTGGCCAACGAGTTACCGACGAGACCGTGCGATTGTACAATCTAATCAGGACCCGAAAAAGATCCCAAACCAATTTCGAGCTCACTTTAATATTAAATAAAGCCGCAGAAATGTCCGATTGTATCTTTTGAAAAGCCAACAAGGATCCGAGTCGGATTACAGCCGGCAAATAAAAAGTTTTCACGAAAATCCGCCTGAATCGTACACAAATTACATTTCAATAAAATATTACAAACTTGGCATACAATTGCATTGGAGGGAATTGATGTGGGGATTATTTATATAAGACATGCCTTTGATAAACGTTTTTGGATGAACTCTCTCCTGTACCAGGTTACGTTAAAGAATATTGACCAAATGTTTTCCTGTCTAATCACGCTTCATCTGAGCTTGTATTTTTCTAACGTATTGAACTATTGAACCAAACCGTCATATTTCAACTAATTTACACAAACTCTAACTAATCATACACGTTTTAAGCCTCTTTGAATGTATTGCAGACAGACGTGACTATAAAACTCTTGTAATATGTAGTGTAATATTTAGTGCCAAGTCAATGAATTGTAACTAATAATTGTAAAATAGAAATTTAAATTACAAAAAACAAAAATCTATAACATCTATAATATAATATAATTTATCCCTGGATAACTTACACAAATTGAATCTAACCCCACAGTAAGCAAATTATATGCTTGTGTTATGGGTGTTAGTCAACGATACTAATACATAGAAATACTTAAATAGATACTAGAATAAATTTAATAAACACCCAGACCCGGAAATGCAGACATCTAAATGTTCATCACACAAATGCCTGCCCCCGTCAGGAATCGAACCCGAGCCTCGCGGTTAGTCGGTGTAGTTAGGCGTGTACGCTAGCCACTCGACCAACGAGGCGTCTATATATTCAAACTTATTTATTTTGTTTTTTATTATATGAAATAACGATATTCTTCGGTGTTATTTTAACACCAATTGGGCTTGTTTTGTTCTTTTATGTGTATTTTTTAATTTCTTGTATTTGTATGCGGTTGAGTTTAGATTTTGGTATTAATTTTTTTGCTACATTTTTTTTTCAAATAATAAAATATTGTTTATCGTTGTAAAAAAAGTTTATTGACGAACACTGATCCAGAAAAACAGACGAGCATCTTCATCACATTTGTGTACTATAACACCTCCATGAACAAAGAGCTCTACTAAAATAGTCTACAACTTCGATTAAAACATCACAATGATAGCATCAAGGATAAATAATAATGTAAGCTTGCAAAACAATGACCTAGCGGGATTTTAATGAAGTTCGAAGTAAAACAATGGCGGCTTCTAACGAGCGATAACGTCGGGGGGACAAATTAGTGTGCGCCTCGGATTGCCCATAAATTATGTGAACACTATCTTTACCTCGCCATGGTCGGGATTAAAGCTTCGGATGTACCAAATGTAATATGGCGTTCTAATACTAGTTCTTTGGACTAAAATTTGGTTTAGAGGAGCAATTACCAGTTACTCTTGCTTTGTAAACGCCCAAATTATAATTCGGAAAATGTAATTTAATTTGGAAGCAATTTCAATGCTTGGATTTACCTCGCCATGGTCGGGATTAAAGCTTCGGATATACCGAATGTAATATGGCGTTCTAATACTAGTTCTTTGGATTAAAATTTGGTTAGAGGTCAAATTACCAGTTACTATTGCTTTGAAAACGTCCAAATTATAATTCGGAAAATGTAATTTAATTTAGAAGCAATTTCAATACTTGGATTTACCTCGCCATGGTCGGGATTAAAGCTTCGGATGTACCGAATGTAATATGGCGTTCTAATACTAGTTCTTTGGACTAAAATTTGGTTAGAGGTCAAATTACCAGTTACTATTGCTTTGAAAACGTCCAAATTATAATTCGGAAAATGTAATTTAATTTAGAAGCAATTTCAATACTTGGATTTACCTCGCCATGGTCGGGATTAAAGCTTCGGATGTACCGAATGTAATATGGCGTTCTAATACTAGTTCTTTGGACTAAAATTTGGTTTAGAGGAGAAATTACCAGTTACTCTTGCTTTGAAAACGTCCAAATTATAATTCGAAAAAAGTAATTTAATTTAGAAGCAATTTCAATACTTGGATTTAAATTTAAGCGCAGTAAAACTGTAAAACACTAACTCCAATTTCATAGCTATATCTAGGTGAACCAAAAAGCATTAACAAGCATATACCAAAAATGACATAGATGACATAACAACCATGTTGCTTCAATGGAGTGTAAGTATTTCATCTACTATGCTTAGTTACCATACTGTTTCATATTTGTACTGTGACTCCATATTCTAAAGAAGGTTATACTAATATTTTTTATCACGTTTACTTAAGGAGTTCTCGTGGGATCTTTCCCAGATTAAAACAAAATGTAAACTTGGCTTTGATTCGTAAATGAGCTGTCATATTTTATTTATTACTTGTCTATTTGATGAGTATATTTTACAGACTGTCTCGTTGACATTATTTCCAGGTTTTATATTTTGGTGTCTCCAGGCGGCGTGAATTTCTTACTATCAGGAAATCTGTCTGCTTGTTTGCCTTCTATTAGTTATTCGTACAAAGAGCCTTGTGCGTAGCGTTGTTGTCGGTATACAATCAAACGAACGACTTCCGCCGGGGCCAGGTCAACTACCATCATAACTTTACTAACAATGAAAAGAACAGTTTTGATTGTTTGTTTGTATTGATAAGGCTCTGAAACTACTAGACCGATTTGAAAAATTATTTCATTATCTGCGAGGTACATAGACTACATTCATAACTAGAAATAATTAGTGATCCCTACTGAAACTTTATTAATGTAACACAAAGTGTTAAACTCTAGCTATAAAATATATTTCATTGCTTGTGGAAACCATTAATGATAGAAGACAGAAAAGTCTTGCAATATTAACGAACGTATTCATATCTACAAAATAATTCATGACACTATATATCCAACTAATATAGTTACTGCAATATACTATTTTTATACATTTTAATAATTAATAGATCGCCTCTGTGGTCTAGCGGTCCGGGTGTTGGACTTGACTGCATGAGGTCCCGGGTTCGAATCCCGGGTCGGCCAACAAAAAGAAAATTGGATTTTTCCAATTTTCTAATAAAAAAAAATGTTGGTCGGGATTGGAAATGTGTCCGGTTGGCGATAGGCTTGCCACCTATCACATTGGGACTTAGTATCTTCGGCTAGTCGTGGGTGCCCGGGTTGTGCCTCTGCCTACCTCTTCGAGGATATGGGCGTGAAGATACTTTTTTTTTTTTTAATAATTAATAGAAATAGTGATCATATTTGGACCATGTTATCCATACCTTCATAATAATCCTAGTAAATTATTTCATATTCAATACTGTTTTAATATCTCTTAACAGTTTTTTCAATGACTGAAATCGAATAATCTATTAAAAATATATTCAGGAAAAATGAAGCATGCCTACGGTAAAACGGAAAGTTAGATTTACCCTTCCATACTGAGATAGGTGGCGCATTAAATTTGTATGCGTATTTCCATATTATCATAGTCACGAGTGTGTTATTAAAACTCCATATAAATAAAAATTAACCATCGTAATGTATATACGAGGTCTGTACTAATGAGCACATTGAGATTGCCCCAAAATGTTTATATTTTTTTAAACGAAAGAGGAAGGATTTGATTGTTTGTTTGTATTTAAAAGGCTCCGAAACCGATAGGCCTGATTTGCAAAATTCTTATACTGGTAGAAGCCGACATTATCCATGTTGAACATAAACCACCACCATGGGAAAGTGCGTCATTTCCAGGGGATAACGGGTAATAAAAATTTTCCTTTCGTACTTATCTATTTTACATTACTTCTAAACGGCTCAACCGATTGGTTTGAAATTTTATGTGGGTGTTTCGAAGGTCTCCTCCATAATCTAAAATGCAATAATTGGAGCCGGCAATTGGTGCTGCTTTTGGTATGTTATTTATACTTATAATAAATAGTAAACATTTATTTGTTTGTATGGAATGGGCTCCGAAACTAATTGACTGATTAAAAAAATACCATTAGAAGCCAACTTTATCTCTGATGAAATTAAGCTACGTTATTTCTAGGAAAAAAATAGAAATTTGTCCACCCGCGCAAAGCAGGGACGGTCTGCTAGTATTAAATAAAAATGTTGTGTCACGGTGTTTGTGTACATGATAAAGTTTGCTGGTTTAGTTACTTCATAAAATCAGCTAGTAGTCACGACTTATGTCATATTACAATAACATTAAAAAATAAAAGTACATTTCCTTAAAAAAAACTGTTATTCCTTTCTAAAAGATCTACAATTTTTAATTAAAGTAATATGAAGCCACAGAGACTGAATATTACTTTGGAACTTGTTTTATGTAGTTGAAAACTTTTTCACGGGTAACTTGAACAATTCCAACTTTATTTCATTCATTTAACTTGGTTTTGAGGTAAGTTTTTGAACTAGTTCAAACTCTTATGCACCACAGTCTTATAGCTTCATATTCTGTTCATAAAATATAAATTTTACAAATTCGAAAATGAAATAAATAATAGTTTACAGGAATACATAAATAATATATTTGTTTAACTTATATCATATAATACATAATCGAACAAGAGCCCGGGGGTTTCAAATTATAATGAGCTGTTTTTTTAAGTATGGGTATACTTAAAAAAAAACTGTACAGATGTGATATGACATTATAATCTGAATTGGGTGGCTTCGGCAATAACAGATAGTATAAGTAAGTATAATTGTTCCTTAAATTCTTTCAAGTATAAAGTTTAGTTTTTATATATTAATTAGCTGACCCGACTAACTTCGTATCTCTTGACATTGACAGCCACTACCAGTTCGTAGGGAAAAAATAAGAAAAAAAAAACAATTTGGAAACATTCTTCATTGGTCATCCGGTCCTATTGGCGAGATGATGTAGAAGCCTTATAAATAAACTAACACTTAAAGATTTTTTCAAAGCGGACTACTAGTTTCTGAGATAAGCGCGTTCAAGCAAACAAAGAAACAAATTCTATAAGTTTATAATATTAATAAAATATAAGCACCTATCTTCACTCCTATACAGCAAGATTTTTTTATCACCATCAAAATTTTTTCTAGGCATAAAGTATCTATAAAGAAGTCCATTTATGAAAAAAAATAGGTATCTAGCAGGTAGCTATCTAGCATGTCAGAGCACTCAGCGCGTAGGTACGGTACTTTGTAGACGACTTTGCGATGTCATATCTTAACATTTTAGTATTGAGGGATACTAAAAGAAAAAACACGTATTTAATTATTTTCACTTAAGATTAACATATTAAAATTTGGATGGTGATTAAAAAATCAGGGTGTATATCCCCGAAGGGGTAGTCTGGACACAACCAGGGCACCCACGACAAGCCGAAGAGACTAAGGCCCCTAATAGCATGGATTTGTAATAATGTCAAAAACTGACTCGTTAATTTCCCAACACTTAGTATAGTATACTACTTAGTACTTACTTAGTACTTAGTATAGTATAGTACACTTAGTATAGTACCTAGTATAGTATACTACTAGGTATCGGGAAGTGAACAAGGTGACGACACTCTCTCAGTCACCTATAAACTAGAAATAATTATTGTGATTATAATTTTTCATTTTATAATAATGATATATTATATCTTACTAGTTGCCTGTTCAGGCTTAGATCGGATGGTAATTTTTGATCAGATATTGAGATATAACCTTTTCTATCTTTTAAGTGGGATCAAACTGCACACTGTTGCACACGTGTGCAAAATTTGATTGAAATCGGTTAAGTAGTTTAGGAGTCCATCGCGGATAAATAACGTGTCACTTAATTTACATATATTAAGATTTAAGCTTTAATTTATTTACAACATTATCAGAATCAGAATAAACTTTATTCAAATGAACCATACAAGTGATATTTGTGCGCGTCGACATTTTTTTTAAACTACCACCGGATCGGAATCGCGGCCTCACACTGAGAAGATCCAGCGAAAGAAACTCAGCCGGCTTGTCTTTTTTCAATAATAATATTTACAATATAATCTAGCTTAAAAATACAAATTAAAATCTGATTTTAACTTAAATAAAGGGTAATACAAATTACATTACAAATTGCAGTGGGAGACTGAAATCTCTATCTCCAAGCATGTTCATCTTCCGAAAACTCTGAGACCGTATAAATAGCCTTTTTTACATAATTTTTTCAAACTTATTTATAGGTAGATCTCTAATATCAATGGGCAGCTTATTTAAAAACGTATACATTGAGCGAAAAAGGATTTACTCATTTTATGAAGACGAGTTTTGTATACGGCTAGATTATTTTTATCTCTCGTATTTACATTGTGAAAATCACATTTTTTTGTAAACATACATAGATATTTTTTGACATACATTAAATTCTCATAAATGTATTGAGAACTGCAGGTTAAAATATTTATTTCTTTGAATCTTTCACGCAGGGATTCCCTTACATTAAGATTATATATAGCTCTAATAACTCTTTTTTGTAATACAAATATAGTACTTATATCTGCAGAATTTCCCTAAAGAAGTATCCCATAAGACATTAAACTATGAAAATAGCTAAAATACACTATTCGGGCCGTTTCAATATCAGCTGTTAATGTTCTTTTCTTTTACTGCACATGCTGCTGAACTAAGCCTATTTGCCAGTTTCTAAATGTGAGGGCCCCATTGTAATTTATTATCAATTTTGATGCCTAAAAAGGCAGTGGAATCAACCAGATCCAGTTTAGATCCATTTAGTTGTACATTGGAATCTACTAGCCTAACATTGAACATTGAAAATCTTTGCTTTGTTTCACTAGATCAGGAAATACACCATTCGATATGCAGCAGTTAAATATAATGGCCAAATGTGGTGCAATTTCAAAAATTATTGATGAAACAGTTTGAACAGAATGTCCCCACAAGTCTGGCGTTTTCTTCGATTGAAGTGATTTAAAAGCTTTTACCACGTCTTTAGTATCGACAAAGGTAAATTCAAAAGCTTTGTTACATTCGGTTAAAGATTGCTTTAATATTGATTCCGAAATAATAGGAGATGAGCAAAGAGTTTTGGTTGTTTGAATTGGGATTTGTGTGAAAAATTTTTCAAACTCTTGCAATTTTTACATCTTCTTTAACGCTACAGCCTCCTATGTTTAATTCAAACCCGTCATTAATAGTTAGACATTTATTGGTTTCTGTATTTATAATATTCCACGTGGCCTTGATTTTGTTATAGGATATTTTAATAATGTTTTTCAAATACATAAACTTAGCAATAGAACATACTCTTTTAAACAATTTTGCATACACTTTAACATAGTTTTTAAATTCAATGCTATGGTTATATGACTTTTCATAATATAAATCAAGCTTTTCATAATAATATATTTCCATTACAGCCAGACAGTTTCGATGGTTCCTTTGTCTTACAGACACATTAACCTACCGTAGTTGCGAGCGCGAGGAATATTTACATAAGTGGATGTGAGTGAAATAGTGCGTTCCGTGAACAAAATTTTGATTGATTTTATGAAATTACTAGTCGACCTGGCAATCTTCGTATTGCTTGAAAATTACAGTTACTTAATTGGTGTATTGGAAAAAATGAAATGTTGTTTTATCTATTTTCGAGATTTACCTCTTTACATTCATCATTTCCTGACAAAATGATTGATTACATTACGCAAAAATCAGGAAACGCGAGACGCATCATGAGGACGGTTTCGATGTAGTTCAAGCATTTCGAGTACGTGCGTATCTATGCATGTCGTGAAACGCCTGTTTTGGATAGGCATTTACGAAAAAACTGTTTTCAGAAAGGATTAAAGGAAATTAGATTGGTTTCATGAAAATTATTGGGGATGTATTTATTTCAACCCTTCTTCCCCCGCCTTGCCTCGATCTGACACAAAGGAAATTAAAACAAAATAAAAGTACTCTTTAATATTAATCTAATATATATAATTCTCGTGTAAAGGTGTCCTTGATTGAACGGCTAGACCGATTCTCATGAAATTTTATGAGCATAATATTAAGCAGGTCGGAGAATTGACCAACGTCTATTTTCCATACTCCTAAGTGACGAGAGTGACTTACCCAAACATTTTTACTAAAACGCAATAAAAATATAGCAGAACAACGTCTGCCGGGTCAGTTAGTTTGCTAATAAAAACATAGTTGCCCGCATTTGGGTATAATTCCGTTTGTCAATAGGTTTTTGCCAGCTGAGATATTGTGATACCTACCATGTGTCTTTGGTTAGTAGTGGGTGCTATGGTTACACCTCTACATATTTATTCTAGGATATGTGCGAAAAGATACTGGATTTTTTTTTAATTTATTTTAAGATAGATTTTTTCTACCAATCGATATCAATAAATAACAGTTAATAAATACTCGTAAAATAGCTGTGTGTAAAGCAGGTCAGTCAGATAGTTTGGTGTCTCTCGGTTAATAATAATAATAAATACATAAATCGCAAAAACTTCATTCATTAGGTCCATCCAAAAGAAATACGTACGAAATATGTAAATGCCTTTCATGATCTAAAAATTAAATACCGGCTATATTATAAGAAATAAACAATTACTATGTAATAAAACGAACGCTTCGATTAAACTTAGACCATTTATTAAGTCCTACTAATATAGCTCAAGAACCGTTATATTAATAGGACTTAATTAAAAGTTTGAAGGGAACATATTTTTTAAATCCTTTGCACAATTCCTAAAATATAGTCAATTTTATATCTGACTTGCTTGAACTTTTTTGAATGTTTAGTAAACTTTTAAACTTACCTAAAACTTAAAATGTGATTTTCATGTCTTCTTTCCACAGTTTACCTTCAATCTTATGTTAAGAGATTCACGCGATCTTCGTCCATTCAAAATAGCTTTAATGCTAGCAAATGGAGATTATTTTCCCTCAGGTGAACTACTTGCCTGGTTTTATATTTTATTATATCATAACCACTATCAGTAACGTAGAATTTTACCATTTAATGATTTTACCAGTTTATATTTAAAAAAAACGACGTGTTGCACTCCGGGAGTGCCGGCAGAATGAATGAATGAAATGAATACTTGAATATTAACGTTGTGCATTTTTGTTATTTTGGAATGGCATGGGAATTATTTTGCACGAATTGCTTTAATTATCAGTATGAAAGTACTATCATTTATATAGTAGAATACAATATTCATTAACTGCGCTATCGTTCACAAACATGACAGCACGAATATTCGCGCAAGCGCACTGCGCCATCTTCTGCGCGTAAGCGCGCCCTGCGCGTTCTTACGTATTTTCGATTAGATCACTTGTCCTGACGCGAGTTTAGAAGTTTTTACCCATTCCGAAAACAGTAACCAACGCCGCTAAAGAAGTTTTCACTTCAAAAATCATTAAAGACACTTTTACTAATTTGTTGTTACAACAAGGTTCTCCTGTTGGTAAGAGACAACCGCGGCCTATAGATGTTAAACGACGTTAGACGATATACGTTAAAGCTTCATTGCTTTCTGGTTTTCAAGATATTTGGCTAATGTTGCAAGGCTTCCAGGTATTCTACTTCTCGGACCGGAACATGACACGTAGGAATAGGTAAGACAGTAACCGCACAAGTTGATCACGGTACTCTGATCACGGATACACGGATCTGCTAGTGGTTTTGTTGGTAACTACACATTTAAATTTACTCGCCTCTTACGAGCCTTCTGGAAGGAAGCCAGATAGATGATACTACATAGAAGACCGGTACCAATACGGAGAAAAATAAATTATTATTATTATATGATATTGGAAGGCAAACAAGCAGACTGATTTCCTGATGGTCAGAAATTCCCGCCGTCTAGAGACACCAAACTTGGTAATGGTTCGTCGCCAACTAGAGGCCGGGATGTTAAACCTCAAGCAAAAACAACTTAATACAAAATAGTAATAAATAATAAGAGAGTTTAATACAAAATTTGTCTTCAAAACATTCATCTCCTGAATGATTTGACATTCAAAAATCATATTTATCGTCTTTCTCATCATTATTATCACCACGTTTATGTATCATATTTATTATTCATCATATTAAGCTAATAACTTTGTCAGTAGCTAGTTAATTTGAAGTAATACAAATTAATTAAATGTAGTTAGTTTTGAGTTGAGTAAATGTTTGAGCTAAGACTAAGTATTTGAGATAATGTTAGTCTCGTCCACTTTATTTTTGACGTGACAACGTCTTAAATTAGGTTGCGGCTCGGAGTCACTCATGAAAAAGTGTAACGCCCGGTAATGTTACGATGAGTCACCGAACGAGAGAGAGGCCCGCCGGAGGGGCGAATGCCTTGCGTCTCTCTCTCACGCTTTAATAATATTCATATCAATAAATATTCTACCGAGAAAAAGACGTTGTCACGTAAAATCTTCGCCCGTAAAACTGACTTTACAAGCAACCATTTTTTTCTGTTTTTAATTACGAGGAAATGATATTAGTTTATAAAATATACTAAATAATTAATTTTTAATTCAATTGAAGTCGATTAATAAAACATCGATGTTTTAAAAGTTGAGCCGATGTTCATAAATCTCCTTACATATTTCACTCTCATACCTTTCCAAAGAAATGAGCTAGTTAGTGACCCCATTGTATATTATTTTTTTAATTTAATTGTAAGAGTACATTTTTTTTTAATAAATAGCGAACATGCTGACTGAAAGAAAACGCCCATGCGTGCGAGCCATGTGCGAGACGAATACTAAGCCCCATTTTTGAAGTTGTGTGAAAGTTTAAGTAGTGTTGGTGTTTAGAGGTTTCAATTGTTATTAAATTTAAATTTTGTTTTTATATTACTTATTTCAGCCTTTAGAGGCTAGTTTTTATTTGCAAAGGATAAAGACATGAATGTCAAAAATGCATTTAAAAATCTACTCACTTTAGATTTTGACCAAGCAATAACATGCGATTTAAAGAATGTTGTTAAATAAAACTCAAAGCCAACGTACCAAAAAGAGTCCAGTTGAACTCTTCAAAGAGGAATCTGGAAATAGTAGAAAATTTTCAAAATAAACGTAGCATGTAATCCGGTCGGGACTCAAAGGTCGCAGCAGTCGCACAATGCATTATGCAGAAGGCTTTTCGACGCCAGTTTGCCTTATTCCCCCTTTGTGCAATGCAGGCTCTGAGCGATGAATGTTTTGAGACTTGATGCTGAATTTTTTATATTGTTTATCTTACCGAATCTCGCGTCAATTATGCTCTCAGCTCAAGATTTTCGAGTCGAGATTTATTTATGAGGGGAACTCAGCTCCGCAAATTTATTCCAGCTCTGTAGGTCTTGGTCGTGGTTCGGGCAGTACAAAAATACAAATGCTGTAAAATAAGTTTAAGAAAGCTTTGTGTTATAAATTACCGTTGTTATTTTGTCTTGTAATTTATGTTTACGTAAAAAGTTTTGTAAGGATATGGAAATTCAAATATAAATAGAGAATTATGTGAATCAAATGAGAAATGCTTGTTAGAATTCTGTGGAGTTACCGTGATTCCTTAAAGTAATATTATTACAAGCTTTTATTTAGTTTGAAGTTACTTTATCGTGCTATTCAAAACTCAAATTTCGCATGCATTTGTAAACTAGGTGAAAATGTAAAATTATTGCGACCTGAAGCTGATCGGGGTAGAAGCGGAAGGAAGGAATAGAAACTGCTAAAATTCCCAATATCATCCTATCGTATTTGCGCTAATTTGATACGCCTTGTACGGTATTTATCAAGTCTGCTGCTGAGAATAGCCCTTACAAAAAAAACCTTGTCACAAAAATATATTTTTGTTTTAAGTTTATTTTAATATTGCTATGTCATTGTGTCAAGCTATGTCTTTAATGTACAGTAAACAAAGTAAATAATACTTAAAGGAGTATAGGTATATGTATACTACAGGAAATCTATGAACTTCAAGTGGCATTCGAGAAAGATAAAAGTTATCTGCAAAAAAACAGCAAAGACCATAGAGTTATTTTATGTTATGAGACAGCAAACAAGCACACCACTCTCCTAATGGTAAGAGACAACCACACCACAAAGTGTTCGTGTATGTGGCAATATAGGTACTAACGTAACACTTACCTTACCCCTAATTCTGCTGCCACCATGACAGTGTCAGCAGGAGTAAATAAGGTGATGGATTCTTCTGGGTAAATTACTGTACAGCATTACACTAGTGATTTTGTTGGTGAATACCTGTTAAATCCATGCTTACTCCTTGCGAGCTACCAGGCCTAGTGGAGATTGTTTATTCTATACAAAAGATTCTCACCAATACGACGAAAAATAATACTCACTCTAACGTCATAAGTTCCTTGGTTCGGATCAAGTCCTAAGAAAATAAAGATAAATTCCTGAGGTCCCGGGTTCGAATTTCAGGTCGGCCAAAGAAAAGAAAATTTGGTTTTTCCAATTTTCTAATAAGAAAACCTTGCTCGGGATTGAATATGGCCCAGTTGGCGATAGGCTTACCACCTATGATTACACTTATGATTGGTCATATTGTGGGACTTTGTGTCTTCGGCTAGTCGGTGCCCTGGTTATGCCTACATCTTCGGAAATATGGGCGTGAAGATCCTTATTTTTAAAGTTAAATTTAACTTTTAAAGTGTATTCAAGATTAGACGACAATAACAAAAATCTTCAAAAACGGCAAATCAGCGACTATATAGGTGATATTAATAAAACGGAACAGTTTTTCACTCTGTTAACACTGCACGCGTCTCGTTTACTCGGGTCAGGCCCTCGTCAGTGAAACATAATAAATTTATTCCGAGACAGGGTTCCTTTCGATCCCTTGCCGTAAATTCCTTGTTATTTTCAATCCACGTTATACGAGTTTGATTGTACCCAATACGATGGTGGAATGAATTGGCTCACACAGAGCACTGAGTTGTAAAGTTCCACTCGCCGTGACTGTGAATTCGTACATACTAGCGGCCCGCCCCGGCTGCGCACGGTTACGATTTATAAATATTAACCTTCCTCTTCAATCACTTTATATATTAAAAAGCCGCATCAAAATCCGTTGCGTAGTTTTAAAGATTTAAACATACAAAGGGACAGAGGAAGCAACTTCGTTTTATACTATGTAGTGATATACCTACTTGCTGCCTGTTCCGGATTCGCTCGGATTGTAATTTTTTTTTATCATAAATTGAGATGTAAGCTATTCTACTTTTCAAATTGAATCAAACTGTTCACGGTGTCCAAATTTGATTGAAATCGGTTAAGTAGTTAAGTTAATCGATTAAGTAGGAGTCCATTGCGGACAAACAACGTGACACGTAATTTCCATATATTAAGATACATTCATACACATTCGCATATCATATCTGTTTTGTTAATCTTTCGTGTACCTTTATTTCTACATGACCAAATCAAAGAAGCATTGCCCACTCATTTTCTTTCTTTTTTTGCAGCCTTTTCTTTTAAACCTAATCCCTTTATAATCTCAATATTGTAAACGCGTCAAGTAGTCTAACATCACTGATTTTCCGTAGCATATTTATCCTACTAGCATGCATTTTTCGCCATACCCCACTCTCGCTTTCAGAAAGTAACGTTGCGTGCACGCAATGCAATTACATGAATATAATCGAGTTAAGCCGTAGGTGAGTTTGTAAAAAGAGAGCAATGAATATAAAGGAAGATAAGCCAGTCTTCAAAGATCATGACCCTTAGTACTGGATACTGCTGCAAAGAGACTTGGCATTAAGGTACTTAAGTATGTATGTGCGACTGATGTATTAGAATAAGAAGAAAGTAATAATGTATTTTAACAGCTTGATAATAGCAAATCAAAAAAATATCTTTATGATATGTTTATTTTCGGTTTTTTATTTTTATTTTCCAACACCTATTCCAAATACTTAAATTAAAATGTCAACAATGTTTTCCAGCGAGAGTTAATAACGTACAATTAATATCAAAATATTCACATAGTTCACTGAATAATACAAACGTTTGTAAACTCTTATAGAAACTCTCATTTCTTCACTCCAAGTACCTAACGAGGTAGGCAGAGAGTATTGAGTACCTAATCGTACAATCCTTGCAAATCCTATCCTACTAATGTTATAAATGCGAAAGTTTCTAAGGATGTGTGTACGTTTGTTACTCTTTGACGCTGGAAATGCATAGCTAGATTAACATAAAAGCTACTTTTAATCCCAATCGCACAACGGGTTCCTGTGAAAACTTGGGCGAAGCCGCAGGCAACAGCTCGTCTTATATAAAGTTTTTTGGAACATTTACATTTAAATATACTAAGTACACTTTTTTATAACATGAGCAAGTTTCTGTAAAAAAACGCTCAAACAACGCAACCCTACACTTGACACAAAAGGAAGGGAAACTTTAACTAATAGAAATATATATTGGCAAATAAAAACTTGGGGTTTTCGTTATTCGGCAAAAGAGGTTTCCCTTATACAATTTTCGCTTCACGAAGCAAGTAATGCGCCTAGAGGAAAATAGTGAGAATACAAAATCCCTCTTCTAAGCAGTGACAAAGCTAAAATAGATGTAGAAACGTGGGGATTGAGTATTTGTTTAGCGTTTTAACTCATTTTTTTGCTACATTCGTCTTTTGACTTTACTCTTAAACAAAACTGACTCGTGACAAAAATTACCTTCTATGTGGTAGACAATGAGCAATGACATTCGCAGTATGATTGCTGCCTTGACGTCGTGGCTCACCATTAGCGTTTTCCGGTTTAAAATGTACACTTGTAAATTTACGTGACATTGCACCTTCAAATTGATAACACCCCATTAACAGATTTGGTCTCCGTAGGTACAATTATTGGCAATCATGAACGTATCGGGTTTATTACTTGTATACTTACTTATAACGTCAGTGCTTACCATTTACTCGTACGTGTACCGGTCCGGATGATAAGGTAGCCGGTAAACTTACTTTTGCTCGAGGCCTAACATCCCGACCTCAGGTTGGTAACGCATAATCACCACCTTTGGTGTCTCTAGGCGGCGTGAATTTCTTACCATCAGGAAATACGTCTTACCCTTACTTCTTTGCCTTTCAATATCATAAAAAAATATTCGCAATGCATATTTGTTGTGTCAATCTTTAATATGTCCTTCTTTTCACATGATCGAACTACTTTTCTCTTTTTTACAATAACACTTTCCTTTAATCTCACTCTTTCTCGGGTATCACTGTTACGAAAAAGATACTTTTTATCACTGTTACGAATGCGGTCAACGAGCGTAACACGTGTTGTATTTTTTTTTTGGTAGCGCTATCATTTCGACCAAATTTAAAAAACTCAAATGTCTTTTTTTGACACACCCGACTACAGTGTTAACTAAACACAGTAAAATCGCACAATGCGGTCTTTAATTTCGATACTTGGTCATCTTAATAAATAGTTAAATATGTATTACTAATTTCCGTCACCCAAAAAATTATGTGAGACCCTTTATTGTACCTCCTATGGGGTCAGGAAAAAATAAAGCAATGGTACCAATCCGGGCCAGTCACTGCGTAACTCTATCACCTAGTCAGATGTCACATTGCCATTAATGATTTTGTTTTATGTTATAGGAAGGCAAACAAGCAGATGGATTTCCTGATGGTAAGAAATTCACGCCGCCTAGAGACACCAAAGGTGGTAATGGTGCGTTGCCAACCTGAATTCGGGATGTTAGACCTCGAACAAAAGTAAGTTTACCGGCTAGCTTACCCTAACCTACCTTATGTTCAAAAACAAACACTTACAACACTAAAGAATGTGCTGTTATATAAACATACTAGTCGACCGTCCCAGCAAACTGCGTATCGCTTGACATTAATAGCTACTACATAATATTTGATGCTTCGATAGTAGTGCAGTCTGTCGGATCTATTCCAAAATCAACAACTACTTTTTATAAAAAAAATAATTAAAAAACAAATTGTGAATCTAAACCATTCTCGAATTCCCTTGAACATACACACAAAATTTCATCAAAATCGGTCAAGTCGTCTAGAAGGGCAAACACACAAACACAAGAAGTATATATTTTAAGCTTTGGGAAGTCTTTATGACAGGTTGATTTATACAGATTATTTGAAGAATATTTACTGCAAATTGTAAAAATATTAAGATGTTTAATGAGTTATACAATTGCTTTTTCGTTAATTACGATGGTAGTAGAATATTTTTTTATAGTTATTATTATTTTATTTTGGTAACCATACTAAACAGTCTGCTGAAATATGCTGCTACGCGTTTAATAATCTGTGCATGTATATCTCGACCCACCCTGTTTGACGATGGGCCTACGATATTTACCTATAAATATGACACTCATTTCGCAATGACGGAAAATAAAGTAGGTACTATTACCTACTCCCATTGGCTGCTTCTCTTTGCGTCTTTCAGATAAGCTATTCAGCTCTCTCTTGAAAATCCATAGCGGCAACCATAAATTTCATCCTTTTCCCAGTTCTAACCTATTTCCATTGTGGAATCGATACCAAATAGTTTAGCCATTTCGACTTAAGTATCGGAACATTCTCAGAAACATACACACTTTCGCATTTATTATAGGCAAGATAAAAATTCTTCTGACAGCCCGGCACAGTCAACATTTTATTTTAACTTGCAAATCTTACAGTAAACTTTACTGAACATCAGGAAGACAACTTTTCTAACATAATAAATAAATAAATATTTCTGAACAAGTTACACAAATTGAATCTAACCTCAAAGTAAGCAAATTATATGTTAGTGTTATGTGTGTTAGTCAACGATTAAATTTAATAAACACAATTGATTCCTGATGACAGGAAATTCAGATAACATGATATCATAGATTTAGGGATTAGGATGCCAACTTTACACTGGAATCTTACGTTCACTCTAATCTTAATGGTTACCCTAATCTAAAATGCAACACCATAGTGAAAAGCACCAATATCGTGACAATCAGAATAGATAAGGCGCAGATGTCCATAAAACTAGTTTTTTTAATGGAAAGTACCTCGTACCTAGTCTCTTTCTATAACGTTACTGTATTATTAATTTTTTTTTGTTATGGGATTCAGCGTTGCAAATACATTAATTTATTGTAATATTCATTCCAGTATTCGTGTAATTGATAAAAAGGATTGAGCAAAATAAATGGTATTTGGAAATGTTTTTGTTGCGGCAGATTTAATCTCCTTACAATTATAAATGAAACAAAACTCGCTTTAATGGAGCCGAGTAAATCGGATACAGGACATAATGGTAATGAAATATTAAAATACGTTGAGCTTATTTTTAAAGAACCATTTTAACCGACTGAAAAAAGGAGATTATTTGTTCGACTCCTGTATTTTTGTATGTATCGATTACTTTGTGATTTCTGAACCGATTTTTGAATTTTTTTTTTAATCGAAAGAATGTACTTCTCTGGAATGTTATTAAGTCGGGACCTGATGAAAGGTTACCAAGGAATTTTAAGATTATTTAATTAGATTAGCTACATATATGATGCTCTGCGTTTTGCCCAAGGCATTTTCCGAACCTCGCTTTCTTTTGATCGCAGATCCTCAATTTCGCCATGTTTTCTGGTGGACTCCAAAAAGGACAATGTTTCCTGTATGCATTTTAATGTTTGTTAGGTACGTGATTACTTGACAAACATTTATTGCCTCGTTAAATGTGACGTATATATTTGACTGTCTTATTGGCCGAGGGGCAGCGTAGGCAGGGCTACCGACTGTGCTGTTAATAAATGTATTGTACTGTTATTACGTTACACTTTTTACTGTTGAACGATAATAATATTATATATCCGCCTCGTTGGTCGAGTGGCTAGC
>NJDD01013151.1:0-15148 GCA_002245505.1 Calephelis nemesis | reverse complement strand
GTGGTAGAGTTTCACAACGACTCATCCGGATTGGTACAACCGCCTTATTTATTCCTGCTTTCATAACGTCATGACGTGTTCCGGTTTGGAGAGTAAGGTAGCCGGTAAACTTACTTTTGCTCGAAGCCTAACATCCCGGCCTCAGGTAGCAACGCACCATTACCACCTATGGTCTCTAGCTGGCTGGAATTTCTTACCATCGGGAAATCTGTATGATTATTTGCCTTCCATTGAGCTCCAAAAGTTAAGATATTTAATGTTTATTTATCTGACAACCAATACCAATCATGATAAGTGTCAGTCGCTTCACTAATTGTAACGAAAGATTGTACTTTGAACCCCCAACAAAAAACGAGAGATGTTACAAGTTTGACGTAACTGTGTGTGTATTTGTGTCTGTCTGTGGCATCATAACTTCTAAACCGTTGGACCGATTTTAATCAAGATTTTTGTTTGAATGCTATCGTGATCGGATTAGTTCTAAGCTACATTTCTTAAAGAGACTTCTTATGGGAGTTCATTACACATCGCCTCTGTAGTCTAGCGGTCCGGGTGTTGGACTTGACTGCATGAGGTCCCGGGTTCGAATTCCGGGTCGGCCAACACAAAGAAAATTGGATTTTTCCAATTTTCTAATAAAAAAAACTTTGGTCGGGATTTGAAATGTGCCCGGTTGGCGATAGGCTTGTCACCTATCACATTGTGGGACTTAGTGTCTTCGGCTAGTCGTGGGTGCCTTGGTTGTACCTCTGCCTACCTCTTTGGGGATATGGGCGTGAAGATACTTTTTTTTTCATTACAGATTTTTAAATTTATTACCATTGCTTGTGCTTTTTTTTAAACATTTATTTTTTGGCGTAGGGATGTGATGATTGTGCTATTTACTAGTGTACCTAAATGCTTAGTTGGATTGTGTTATTATTTCACTAAAGTGTACTTGTAAGTGTAAGAATGCTGTCACACTAGTTGGTAGATTCCGTAGACGATTTGCCGAATTGGTTAAGCCTTTTCTTTATTTCACTATGGCTACTACGTTAGCATTCAATTGCCATGTTTTGGTTTTGAGTTTTTTAAATCGTGGCCTGAGGGTGACATCGCACCATTTTCATTCTTTTGGTGCGCTACTCCAACGTGAAAAGCTTGAACCAACAAAAGTAACAGCGAATAGAGATAAAGACACGGCTTGCCAAATTGCTAAAATACGTTTTAGACGTTTGTAAATACGTCACCCAACAAAGGTCACGTTGGGGCAAACTTCGTTTTCATCTTCCGATTATAATTATATTTGGATTATATCTATGGCCAGATGGATGCAAAACAATGTATACAACTAGAGTTTACAACCGCGTAGAATCCTACAAATGAATATTCTTCCTAAAAACGGTAATCTAAAATTCAACCTACACCAAACCACACGAAAGTTATTCTCTGTATAATTTTGCTACGTTATTTTACCAAACGTTCGTTTATTCCTTCTTCGAAATAAAAGCAACAAGAAATAAATTCAAAACGGTATGATTTACTATTAAGTAAAGCTGCTTTGGAAGCGAGATGCCTTTGCTGGAGAAAATTGAAGACGTATAATCCTTTAATCGGCGCAGGAACGTGAAATACCTTTTAAAGAAATGTACGAAATATTTCTTCACGTGTCACATACTTATTTCTTGAATAAGAAGCTCAGAAATGCGCAAAACTTGTGATATAACCAGTTTAGATGTATAACATTAAACAAGTCATATAGCAGGAAAGGGTACTTTGGATTAAAAGACTTCGGAAAGGAGGAGGTTGTCGATTCAACTGTATGTATTTTTTAATTGTCACACGATTAGTCGGTTGAATGAACCGATTTTTATGGTAAAGTAAATTTCATAATTATCGAAATAGTATTTTTTTTGTAGTAGGTAATGGGTAAATTTTCATGTACCATTTATGGTATAAACACGGAATAAACATCATCTAAAGAATTATCAAATCATGTTTATGAAATAATTGGAGTTCTCCCCGTGTTGGTCCGGGCTCCTTCACAGAATAGACCATCTGCCTTCCTGCCAGACAGCTAGTAAAAGGCGGGCAAAGGACCACTAACACCGTGACATCTAACTGAGTGGTAGAGTTTCGCCCGGATTGGTACCACCGCCTTACCTATTTCTGTCGCCATAACGTCAGTGTTTGCCAATGATGTGTTCCAGTTTGGAGGGTAAGGTAGCAGGTAAACTTACTTTTGCTCGAGGCCTAACTTCAAGTTGGCAACGTACCATTAGCATGTTTGGTGTCTTGAGGTGGCGTGAATTTCTTACCGCTAAAAAAACGCTTGCTTGTTTGCCTTTTAATATTATCATAAAACATGACTGCGAGTAGAACATAAGCTAAATTTTATCCAGATCTGTAAATATGTTACTACTCGCAAATTCCTATTCTCGAAAAGAGGGAACGCAGCTTGCGAATAACATGATATGGCTAGAAACTTAAAATTGGTTTGGTGAACTCTTCAAAAGTTTTGAAATGATTGTGTACAAATGTTGACCCAATATACAATTCTCTTCACAGTTTTTATTAATGAGAGATCAATGTATTTTTTTTTATGACATTGGAAGGCAAACAAGCAGACGGATTTCCTGATGGTAAGAAATTCCCGCCGCCTAGAGACACCAAAGGTGGTAATGGTGCGTTGCCAACCACAAGCCGGGATGTTAGGCCTCGAGCAAAAGTAAGTTTATCGGCTACCTTACCCTCCGAACCGGAACACGTCATGACGTTATGGCGGCAGGAATAGGTAAGGCGGTGGTACCAATCCGGGTGAGTCGCTGCGTAACTCTTCCACCTAGTCAGATGTCACGGTGTTAGTGACGGCAAGCCTATGCTCGCCTTTTACGAGCTACCTGGCACAGGAAGGCAGATGGTCTATTCTACAAAGGAGCCCGGACCAACACGGGGGAAAACTCTCGGGGGTATCAACTCTGTTAGTGAATTTACCAAAATTAGGGCCTTAGGGCCTTATAACACTGATGGATTACGAACGTTTTTGAAGTGGGGCGGACGCGTAACGTGGTGGCTGCGTAGCTTTTATACCGACTGGGTACGACTTTATCATTCTTCATACTTATATCTATCAATCCGTTGATGCAGAAACAATTTCGTTTGCATTGACCTTTGATAAAAAAGGTATTAAATGTAATCATGTGTAAAATAATGCTAAGGATAAGATTATAATGTAATTATATTTATTAATTAAGATTGCAGACATAGTTGATGATTTATTATAGATTATGTAAGTAACCATGTTTTGATTTGGAATACCTGTGATGATTTCAGACTCCTGCACTGTACCTGAGAAAGTTAAAGGAAGAGTCCAAATTCCAAAAAAGGTAATTGAGATGAATAGAGAGATAACTTCAATAGTGATACCATCTTTAGGTCTAAACACGAAATAATTTATAGGGTTCCGTAACTTAAAAGAAAAAACGGAACTCTTATGGAATCACCATGCTTTCCGTCCGTCTGTTAACACCAACCTTTTTCTCAGAAACACATTTAAAGTCAAGCTGAAATTTATGGATGTAAAATAAATAAAACTTGTAAGCCAACGCAATCATTCATGCTGCAAATTACCGCAAAGGACCAAATCCACCCTGAAGCCAACAAGAATGAAACTTGTACACACATACATAGATACACATCTTCACGCTAAGTCCGCTTACTCAACAATACTTTAAATTATGTATTCTCCTTTTTTCAATTTAGATCCGGTGGTATTTTATAAAAATGTCGACAAACACAAGTATTATCTGTATGGTTAACGTGATTAAAATTTTAGATCATTCTGATTGCTTGCCGTTAAATTTTGCGAAGAATTACGTGAATATCGATGCACTCAACTATTTATTAAGATTATGTAGACTATCTTCTATTAAACATGTATTTAATGTTTTTTTTTTTTAATACAAGTCAAAATAATGAATATTGCACAAATTTTTGTTTTATTTTTACTATATAATATGCGCGAAGCATGATGTGTTCAAAGAAAGTTTGCACTGAAAGTTTAGAGAGCAAAGCTTGAGAGAGTTCATTTTGTCACAGGTGTGTTATCTACACACTGCAACAACTACATTGTAAACTTAATAAAAAGTTCAAGAATGTAGTAGCTTACTCAAAAATCTCATTTAGATCTTTTTTGTATTTTCTATCTCTACACAAATAAGTTAGTATGTATATTTTGTGAATGTTTTTCTTCGATATAAAAAACATATTTAATTGACTATATTTAGTTGACCGGAAGCAGTACAGCCAATCAATCAATCATCTTTATTTGCTTTTAGCAGGACATACATTACAGGTCTTATAACTATTTACAGTACTCCTACTGTATCAATTAAGTGACATTCAAATGACTATTAGTAATATTATGTCATACAAATTATAAACCATATGAAATTGGAACTATAAACTATTATTATTAATAAAAACTATTCAACATACAAATAAAAATTCCAAATATAAGTCTTAAAATAAATTCGATGTTTTTATTCTTATGGTTATAAAGTAATTAAATAATACATTTAAAATAACAAACGACAAAAATGCAATGTAAATGTGCAGTATGCTGTGGAATACCCTGTGTTTTTACCCATGTAACATATTATGACAGTTATAATGGTAGCAGTAATAGATAAGGCAATGGATCCCTATCCGGCAAGTTGCTGCATAGCACTTGACCACCAGTGGCCTTGTTTTAATTACATTATTATATACTTTAACCAGTGCTCGTCTCTAACGAGCTGCCTGGCAGAGAGGCGGATGGTCTGTTCTTCTCAGATGACCAGGACCATTAAAGAACTAACAAGGAAAAATAAATCTTTGTATTATATAATCACTGGTCTCCAGTGGTTTTGTTGCCCTAGATCTAAGATTGATAATATTGATAAATCTAAGATTGATTTTGGATATATTTATACTCACAATTCATGAAATTATGAATGATTTTGTAAGATTTGCTCTCGTTTTTTTTAAAATATTTATTTTCATTTTACATTACAAAAATCGGAAATCAAGAAACAAAATTACAGATATGTTTATAATGTCAGTTTTGTTTGGAAAAAAATATGATATATCGAAGTAAATAGAGAGGAAAATTTCGAAAAGACGTTACATTTCCATAAAACGCCTTTTAAGAGCTTTTCTTTTATATTTTTTCTAGGGACAATCTCTTTTTAAAGACCAGCAGTAATCTGCCATCATGTGACAGTCCCATCGACCCTGATATCTTTCCTCCATTACTTTCAGATCCTGATGGAATCGCTCTCCCTGTTCCTTACTATAATCTCCTAAATTATCTAGAAATGTATCCAAATGATTGCAATTTTGATTGTTTTAAAAGCCAAGAAAAATATATTAGAATGGACACTCAGCAATTGAAACAAAATGTTAACATATGACAACTTATCCAGATTCACGTGAAAGTACTTCAATATTTTATCAAATAACTGAGTTCTCAGCTGTTTTGCGGAGCAAGGCCTCTGAAAGTGGGGATCACGTGATGTTTGTATGCGCAAAACAAGTTGCGCAGAAGCCTAATCATGACTGGGAAAATAAATTTTATTACTAACAAGCCGATGATTGTTCAAAATATAAGATACGTGAAAATTTAAAAAAAGAGCACATTCAGTACTTTCATGAATATAATATTCTTGATTTAGGCACTCAAAAACATAAAAATTTGAAAAAATATCCAAGGCAACACAAAAATATTTTTTTTGTAGAGCTGTGTAATAGTATCTACATGTCTGTGAGTGCCAGTGACAGTGCGTTTCATGAATGTTAAGTCGGAACTGATGCGATTAAGATTTTCAAGAAAATTCATGTCTTTTGGGGCTAGCCTAGGTATATATTCATATATTTCATATCCAGGTGATTAGTTAAAATGATACGAATCGACTCGTCAGATATAGAATGTTTAGCGGCTACATCTCTTAAAGTAGAATGAGGATTTTCAGTAACTGTTTTCTTCACTTCTGCGATGTTAAAGTTGCAGACGATGATAACATACCAGAGCAAGGCAAATCTTTCATCATATGTTCTTTCTATTCTCATCTTACATTCACATCTTCCATCTCATGGTTCTAGTACATTTTTGCGTCTTATATTTCGTTTCTGGATAAATTTGTGTATCTAATAAATGTAAAAAATGACTCGACGTCGTTCCGGAGGGGAGTTCCGGCAGAGGTGAAAACTTGAACATTAACGTTGTGCTATTTTGATATTTTGGAATAGTTTGGGAATAATTTTGCACGAATTGCTGTAGTTATCAGTATGAAAATAATATAATTTTTGTGGTAGAATATAATATTTATTTATTGCGCTAGCGTAAACACGAACTTTCGCGTAAGTGCTCTGCGCCGTCTTACGAATTTTTGTCTTACGAATCAGGTCCAGTGTCCTGATGCGAGTTTAAAAGTTTTTATTCATTCCAGAAAAACTTTGCACAACGCCACTAAAGCAGTTTTTACTTCAAAAAACATGTAACGAAAATTCTATTGCTATTTATTTGGTAAGTCAAACTAACTAGGAGCACTAACTTATTTTCCTTCTGGTGCAGAATCTACTTGTTAGCAATCCAAGTAATATGAAAACATACTCGTCCTCGTATACGAGAAATATTTGAGCAATGGAATAATATCAACAGAGAATATAAAGTAATATGAAGCAAGTTCCTTCTTCCGGGAACCAGCTGAAGTGCATCTCGTCTAATTACAATATAGGAGAAATAATGTAAAGTGAAAGAAAAATAGTAAATATAAAAGTGCAGCGCAAACGCGGTGTTTAGTTTCTCAATCTTTTTGAAATTTCTTCAAGTTCCAGATTCCTCCATTTTATAAAAAAAAAACTTATTGCATTCCAAAATATTTGTTTAGTTTTAATCACCCGACGATAACAGATGGGTGTAATGAATTTGACCTGTTTGTGTGTAAGTGTGTGTAACGTCATAACTCCGAAAAGAATGATCCGATTTTGATGTGTTTTTTTTGTTTGAAAGCTGACGTGATTAAAATACTTCTCAGCTATGTTATGGATAGGTTTTTACGATAATTAAGTACATGCGGTCAGCAACTACGCGCGTATATAAATTTTATTATACTCTCTTGTTTAGGTATTAGGATAAAACATATCCTTTGAAAACATCAGCCACTAAAACAACAATCAAACTTTCACATCAATAATAATATTAGTAGGGATGGTGTATCATAAAAAAAACGACGGGTTGTACTTCGGGAATGTCGCCAGCCGTGAAAACTTGAATATTAACGTTATGCATTTTTCTTACTTTGGAATGGTTAAGAAATAATTTTGCACGAATTGCTTTAAGTATCAGTATAAAAGTACTGTCATGTAGGTATGCGGTAGAATACAATATTCATTTATTGCGCTATCGTACACAAACATTACAACACGAACATTCGGCAAGCGCCCTGCGCCGTCTAAACGAAACACCAGGCGTAGGCATACATTTTTACAGGTAGAAAGAGAGGGGGATACTTTTTCTCCTACGCCAGCTGTTTACTTTCCACCCATCTTACGAATTTTCGATCAGGTCACGTGTCCTTTCGCGAGTTTGGAAGTTTTTACCCTTTCCAAAAAAAGTTCGCAACGCCGTTAAAGAAGTTTTCACTTCAAAAAAACTATTGATCATTCCTTTTATAAATAATAAAATAGTATTGATCCTAGAATTAACACAACTTTATAACCGTTTATCGATATAAACGGCGGCGATTCGTGGCGTAATTTTTATTCCGGCAACGCTCAATGCAACATCAGCTTTCTTAAACAACTATAGTTGCTACAACTTTGCTTGATTTAATTTGCCGTCAGGTTTGTAGGTGTCCTTAGTAAAGTAAGTATTCATTACTTATTCCAATAATTATTCGGTTGATTATTTTAAGTAAGTTTATAGAACTCGCTCAACCGAAATATGACTATTGCACGCTCTGGTATAACGTAAGAGTAGATAATATAGGAAAAGTAGACTCATTTATTAATAACAAAAGAGATCAAGTGCAAGAGATCCGCAGCAGCAAATATTAAACATCAGTCAATGTTCTTTCATTCACTTACACATGAAACAGCGCCATCTCTTAACAGCTACATGAAACATGAAAATGTGCAGCATATATTATGCATATAGGTATTATGTATTTGAGTTTCTATCTTATTGTAGAAGTGTAAGGAGGACACATTTTACCACTTTGGAAGTGTCTTTTGCGCAACTTATTCAGTTTAGAAAAAAAATGATATAGAAAACCTCAATATCATTTTGAAAGATCTATCCATAGATACCCCACACTAATGGATTTTATGTTTTTTTTTTATTATTTTAGTTCTGAGTATGGGGAACCACTGAATCTTATTGTTAAACATCTCAACAGCATGGCTCTTATACTTTCAGAAAAAAAATACTGTGACATTTGGACGGACAGACAGACAGACACGACGAATTTACGAGTGTTTTGTTTTTCAGCTCTTGACTACGAAGCCCTAAAAAGGCTATGTTACCACTATAAGTATAGTGAAGTTTTATGTACTAATTTGGAGCAAAAATAAGAGGGGAACGATCGCGTTAGTTTTAAAAGACAATAAGATTTTTATTCAAAAACTAGCTGTTGCTTGCGATTTTTCGTAGGTAGTGAATGAAAGATTTTACAGCAGTAAAAGATAGGCTAAATTTTGACCCAAATATAATATACTACTATTGATATTATCTAATAATAAAAATCATTTTTATTGTATTGTCGTGAAAAACAGACAAACAGACAAGACAATAGCTATCAGTTAAGCTGGTGGATTCCTACTCGGTTAAGTAGCTCTACTACACCTTACCACCAGCTTTCATATTAATAATGACCTATTTAGCCCAATACCGCCCTTTACAAGTTGCCTGCGGGCAAAACACACAGAAGACCCGGATAATACGAAAAAAAATCCGGACCAAAAACTCTTGATTTTTAAAACGCCTTAACGCCTGAAAATATTTCAACGAAATTTGCTACGTTTATAGTCAATTATAGCTCAGAGGTATCTACTACTATGATCATCCTATTAATATTATAAATGCGAAAGTTTGTATGTATGGATGTATGGGTGTTTGTTACTCTTTCACGCAAAAACTACAAAGCCGATTACGATGAAATTTGGTATGTAGGTAGCTGAAGACCCAGAATAACATATAGGCTACTTTTTATCCCGGAGTTCCCGCGGGATTGGGACTTACGCGGGTGAAACCGCGGGGCGCAGCTACTGATAATATATAGCAACTATTGACATAGAGATATTGTCATGATCTATATCTAAGACTTCTATGGGAGATTTATGAATATCATGTCTGGATGAAGCCGAGGGTCCCAGCTAGTAGATCATAAACTTTTAAAATATTTCTCGTCGTCGTAAACTTTAATTAAGGGAAAGATAAATTCATAAAACTATAAATCAAATTTAAGTCCCCATTTTCACATTATTTCCACTACGCCCCTAAAGACCGACGCAATTTTTTCCGGCTCTCTAGAGTGATAAATCGTGGCCATGAAAAGGCTGGATTCTCTTTGAACGGGATCCTATTCCTAAAGGTATGCGACAAAATTATGTCGCTTAGTAAAAATGTCATGAAAGATATTCCTATATCTTTGGTTTGATTATTCATATTAAGTTTAAAATTAGAAGAACATATTTCTATGTAAAACAGAATGAGAAATATTAAACATTTTATGAACATATATTTTTATTTATAGATAAACCAACAGATCAATTTAGTGATGAAAAAAAAAGTTTCTAATAGTCCTCAACCTTCTTAAAGTTGCATTTTGATAACTTTTATAAGTTGTTGAGCTTTTTATTTAGGGTCCTACCAAAATAGGTGTTCAAATTTCTAGACAGTGTTAGATATATTTGATAAAAGATAGCCATATAAAAATATCTTGACCACAACTATTTTTGCTTTAGGAACAGATTAAATGATCGAATATACTCGTACCATAACATTAAGCTTCAAAAATCATTTGACTCGCTAATTTTTTGGAGCAGTTATTTTATGAATTGTTTTTTAAACACAAAGGGTTAGCCCTAAATCTATTGCCTATATTTGGTGTGATCCCCACCACTCTTTAACAGACGATCACAGTCATATCTTTTTTTCATGACATTGGGAAGCAAACAAGCAGACGGATTTTTTCTACTGTTAAGAAATTCACGCTGCCTAGAGACACCAAAGGTGGGTAATCTTGCGTTACCAACCCAAGGCCTACCTTACCCCCAGAACCAGAACACGTTAACGGCAAGCACTGACGTTGAGGCAGCAGGAATTAATAAGGCTATGGTAACATTCCGGTCGAGTTGCTGTGAAACTCTACCACCTATGTGGTAAGTTATCACGGTCTTAGTGACGGTAAGCCCATACTCGTCTTTTACGAGCTGCCTGACAGAAAGGATTTATTCTGCGAGGGACCGGACCAACACTGGAAGCTATAAAACTTAGTTTACACTGTGATATTATAATGAGTATCATTGACCTATGTAAACAAATATGCTATGTATCTAGAAATTTAATACGACACCATTACGTCACCTAAGCATTTTTTTGTGTGACAGGGCAGTAAACGAAAACATGGCTTTGCTGATGGTATATGGAGACGGTGGCCTACAGATATTATATATGTTATAGGTCTTGCTGCCGGAATGTTAGTCCTATTTCTTAAATTCTCAAATTTATTGGCTACCCTACCTTCTTGGCCGGATTATGACAGTCATTACGGCGGCAGGAATAGGTAAGGCGGTGGATCTCAAACCGGGAAAGTTACTGCACAGTACTCCACTACCAGTGGTCTTGTTAATGACCTATATTTTAATCAATGCTCGCCTCTTATGAGCTGCCTGCCAGAGAGGCAGATGGCCTATTACTCAGTGAACCTGGACCAATACGGGAAAATACGGGGTTTGTTTTGTAAAAAACGACATTTGTTGTTTGCGCGGATGAAAAAATATTTTTCTCTGTTTTGAAAAATATTCTACGATTTCAAGACTTGAAAGTCCTTCTAAATGCAATTCAAAACTGTTTTCAATTTTTTAAGTAGGGATAAAATTTATCTGCTACCGGGTTTGAAAGTGACAGTTGTATGAGACAAGCACTAAAGCGACAAATAACAGTGTCAAATTTGTATCATCATACAAATCTTTAACAAAATGATTAGTAATGATACTCTTATGGATGTATTACACTTGAGTCGCATTTGCCTGCAATAGAAATATAGAGAAAAGTATCTTCACGCCCATATCCCCGAAGAGGTAGGCAGAGGCACAACCAGGGCACCCACGACTAGCCGAAGACACTAAGTCCCATAATGTGATAGGTGGCAAGCCTATCGCCAACCGGGCACGTTTCCAATCCCGACCAACATTTTTTTTATTAGAAAATTGGAAAAATCCAATTTTCTTTTTGTTGGCCGACCCGGGATTCGAACCCGAGACCTCATGCAGTCAAGTCCAACACCCGGACCGCTCGACCACAGAGGCGATATAAATATAGAGAATATAGAGAAAAAGTACCGAAACATAGAGAATTGCTTTTTCACGCTTCAATAAATATATCCATTATGGTAATTCAATATAGAATTGTTCCTGGAATATTTCAAAAGAAATGTATGTAATAAATAAAGAAGTATCATTTTGGATCAAATATTAAAGTTCTCATAAAAACTAATAATTTCGGAAATTCAAATACAAGATACACGTCAACGTCACTAACCTCAAAAATCAATACACCTTTTCAAATATCGTATGATTCAATAATAGGGCACGATTGGACGGGAATCTCTTTCTTTGTAATATAAAACACTATTGTATTAGGACATGGAGTTTCGTTTTATTTTAATAATTTTTAAATATTACTCATGGATTTGAAATAAAACAATCGGGCAAAGACTCCTTGGCTGATCTTATGGTATAGTTTATGCCTTGCGGTATGGTTTATGTCTTTTTTGTCTTTGTTACTTCATAACCTTGATAGTCAGGAGTTTTCGAACTTCTGAAAATTACTTATTGAATAAATATTAGGTATAACATGACGTTAGTTTTTTGTTTCTTCGTTAGTTCGTTCGTAGTAAAACTGCCAAAAAAAACTTCAATTTCAATGAGTGAATTTCCTACGCACACAAAAATTAAATATTTTCTTTGATTTCCGTGGGTTTTTGGTGGTCACATTGCACGGCACGGTCTTTCAAATAAAAATACGAGTATCTATAAATTCCGTTCAGAAATTAAGGAGAGATCTATTAACATACCAAATACGTTTGTACAAGTGTACACACGTAAGAAGTGATACTTCTTTGAATGAATTTAGTACCTAACTGATTTCGCTAGATGTAGATATTTAACCAATCTTGTAATAGTAAAAAGACATTTCATATTAGAAAAATACAAATGGTAAAAATAATTAATTTTATTAAAATATCACACTGCTTGAAAAATATTAATTAGTTAACTATTTTACATATTTAATAATTAAGACTGGCTTTGGAGTTCTGAGAGTAGAGTTCTTTAACGTCGGGGTTGGTTTCTATGATTTTCTTTCCTTCTTCGGAGTCTATGGTCGGGGCTTCCCCGTGGTAAAAATCTTCTGTGTAAACGCGATTTACCTTTCTCATTGTTCCATGCCACTGAAAATGATAGTATATATATAATTACAGCTATTTCTAATGTAGATTTTTTCTTTTCCCCGTGTTGATCCGGGCTCCTCTATGAGTTTTCCTTGCCAGGCAGCTCGTAAAAGACGAGCACAGGCTCGCCGTCACTAACACCGTGACATCTGACTAGTTGGTAGACTTTAGCAGCGACTTGCCCGAATTGGTACCACCACCTTGTCTATTCCTGCAGCCACAGCGTCATGACGTATTCCGGTTCGGAGGGTGGGGTAGCCGGTAAACTTATTTTTGCTCAAGGCCTAACATCCCGGCATCAGATTGGTAACGAAGCATTACCACCTTTGGTGTCTCTAGGTGACATGAATTTCTTACCATCAGGAAATCCGTCTGCTTGTTTGCTTTCCAATATCATAAAAAAACATAAAACTAATAAAACGCTATTGCTTCTAGGACTGCTCCCAACTACTACTACTGTAGCAAATTTTTGAGTGCTGAGTGCAGTACGCCCGAATAGGCACTAGCATCTGACAGTGCTTATCGTTAATATGTCCTGTGCTTGTGGCTGGAGTAGCCAGCAAACTTGTACACTGGACCTGGTCAGAACTTCTACCATTAGCTGGCAATAGGAACATCAATCATATCTTTAAATGACGACAGGCAGGCGGCTTTCCTGTTCAAGACAATCACGGTTTGTGTTTTTCAATGAACATGATTCTAAAGATAATTCATGATTCGTGTTGTGTATATTATGTACATATGTCCCTTTAGCCTCTTGCTATTTTGACTAAAAAATGATGAATAACTTTAAGAATGCTTTTTAGGGTTCCGTACCCAAAGGGTAAAAACGCCGCCGCCGCCGTAAGCCTCCGCTGTCTGTTTGTCTGTTTCCAGGCTATATCTCATAAACCGTGAGAGATGAAAATCTGAAGTTTTTACAAATTATGTATTTCTGTTGTTGCCATAACAACTAATACTAAAAATTAAAAAATTTTAAGGGGTGTCCCCAGACAATAAACGTATTTCTTTCGTACTTTTTTGCTCAATATTAAAAACAAAATCAAAATTCAAATTTTCACAGAATATTTACTTGTATATTACCTTTCAAATAAATACTTAAATATTAATAGAATAAATATTGAGGGGGGCTCCCACACAACAAATGTAATTTAACATATAGGTCGTATTTTTATTTTTTTATTTTTTTAGCACTTGCCCTGTGCGTGGGATAAATTTCTATAAATTTTAAAGGAAGAAAAAATTTCGCCCCAGACAGGATTTGAACCTGTAACCTTTCGTCTCAAGCTGACGACATACATATAGGTGATATACATATAGGTATATAGGTGATAGTACGGAACCCTTACGACGTACGACTCGCACTTAGCCAGTTTTTTTAACCTGTGCTTATGTAATGAGCACAGATTAAAAAGCGCATACGTCAAGTTATTTGTCATTTTTATATAACAGCACGAATCGTATATGATGACATAAGTATAACATTCTATTTTGAATGAACCCCAATAAATAAATTTTAAAGAATTAGTGCAAACGCAGTCTTATTTTAATAATTTTATGAATTCATAACTCCTATGAATTTATTTATACAGCGCAGTTATTTAAAACTTGACCTTTCTTAAGCAGTTATTTACCTTATCCCAGAGGGTCATATTGAATCCAAAATTGCAATGGAAGAATTGGTGATGTTGGTCATGGAACTCCGCAGCCGGCTGCCACGGCTGCCACCACTGAGTCTTAAAGTTGATTCCGGAATGGTCTATGATGCCATGGTAGTAGTTGTACATAGTCACTGCGAAGAATGGTACTGGAACACAAATAAATAAACGAAATAAACACCCATGGACATATTAAGCAAATTAAAACTAACCCCAGAGCAAAGTTGTATGTTTGTATTATGGGTGTCCGACAACGATACCACCAGTACGAGTAGTTCAACCTGAACCAAGACTTTGCGAGGAGCCAATAGATTCTTATATGATTCCAACATTCCGTCAATTACCATTTCTTTGATAAGAGTATGGTAACAAAGATTTACCGCAAACAAACCGTATGTCGACCGAGTGGCTTTAGATTAATATCGCTTGACATTAACAGCTACTAACCTTTTAAATGGTTAATTCCCATTTTCCTGGTTTTTCTTTTCACAAGAACCTTTTCCTGACAATATAAAACGAAAGAAAAAAAAATGGTTGCCTGTAAAGTCGGTTTTACGGGCTGTTACATCCCTAGACTGTATCCTTTACTGCTTACTCAACACCTAACCTGCTGATCCATCCACTTGCTCCGAGTCATACATCATTCTCCCAGTCAGTCGCCTTCCATTCTTCCTGTCGCGCACTAGTCTCTCATCAAACACTCATTCTGTGTAAAAACATTGTTAAATAAACTCTTTTCTTCAGGTGTAATAATTTTGATCCTTTTTTAAAAAGACATTTAAAAGTGAAGTCTTAACA
>NJDD01013149.1:6913-23232 GCA_002245505.1 Calephelis nemesis | reverse complement strand
CGTAAAGGAGTAACGAACAAACAAACATACAAACTTTCGCATTTATAATGTTAGTAGGATTATAGGTTACTGAGCTTTTACCCGCGTCACTCTCATTTGTCACCAAAAACATATCCGGTCTAGGGATGAAATGATACGAGTAAATCCAAGTAGGTACTCGATACTTTTCTCCGATAGCAAATACATTTTAGTATCGATACTTTGAAATGAAGTATCGAGTACGTATCAGTCAAAAGTACTCTTATCAGTAAATTTTATGATTTACGGAAATTAAAATAACGGAAATAAATTTTCTTCTCTCTTTCTTTTCTTTATCGTAAACTGAGCTTCTGAACGCTTGGCTAGGCTTTTTTGTGTAGTTAGCAGCCTTGGCAGTTGACAAGCTTGTTTGTTTATGCCCGAAGAACGTTTAACCGGAAGATATTTACAAAATATGTATTTTTTTGAGCAGCACCACAAAAATGGACATATTTTCTTAAATTATTTCGAAGGTGACCCGTTGTTCTAGCACTTACCCGCGACACTCATGGTGGGGAGTAGGGAATGCAATCTTGATCTTGCAAGATCAAGATTCTACCAAGATCTCGGCTGATTTTTCAAGACTTAATCTTGAAAGCCATCAATTGAATTTTAAAATCCTGTTCACGATCTTGACAAAACAGTCCAAAATTGTCTCAAAATTTCGAGATTTTCAGATTAAGCACCCGTAAAGTGTCATACGTGTTCATTTTAAAAAAATAAACACGTATGACATAGTGACATAGGCTTTGTTTCATCTAAATCGGTATAGTGATATAGGCTTTGTTTCATCCAAATCGGTATAGTAGAAGCCAAGTTACGTAGGCGAAGCTGCGTGAAACTGCTAGTTACACTTCTTCGCCTATGTCACTCGTGGATAATGTAGCTTTCGAATGGTGAAAGAATTTTTAAAATCGGTCCAGTAGTTTTTGAGCCTATTCATTACAACCAAACAAACAAACAAAGTTTTCCTCTTTATAATGTTAGTATGATTAGTATGATTAAATTACTAGCTATAGTATCGTGCCGAGACTTCGTTAGTTTGTAGGTGTAGGTATACGTTAACCCGATTTAAATGAGTTAATCGACATAAATAGTAAAAGGCAGATAAATTCAGGCATTTAAGATATTAGTATGATTAGAATTTATTACAAGTTGTGACACTAGATGATACTTGATGTAGATAAATTCGAATGTTTCTCTACATTCCAGATTTTTATTGTTATTTGGTCGCTTCATACTGATTGTTGTTCTCTCTGTTATCTCTAAACTACAAAACTTGTGACTTAAAAAAGGTACAATTTGCAAAGTACATACCTAAAAACAAAAAATAGTCGGACGACGAGTTAATGAGTTATACGTTGTAACGTGGTGGGGATGGCTTAGCTACCACCCACCACTATGTTAACAAAAAAATGAACAAACAATCAGTCAAACTTGATTAAGTTTGGCTGTTGGTAGGGAAAGCCAGTAAGTGGATAAACAAACAAACAGTCAAACTTACTTAAGTTTGGCTGTTGGTAGGGAATCCTGTTGATATGAGTTTAAAATAAAAAATCTAAACAAAGGTATACTATATTTAAAATTAAAATAAAAGTCTTAATAAATGTCTGTGCACTGTACACTATACACAATAAAGTTTCTGCCGGCTAGAGATAAAAAAAATGGGCGTGGGATACGTCGGTGTTCGAAGTTAATCGACGGAGCACGGAGCGCAGCACGGAGCGCAGCACGGAGGACCGCTGCTACGGGCCTCAGTGGCGTAGGTGCAGGAGGACCCTTTGGCGCCTTCCCTAAGCAGCCAGGAGCAGCAGGAGAAGTGGGCCGCTGGGAAGGCGGCCAGAGAAGTACACCGGCGGGGCAACTACCGCCGGTTTAGGGTCCTCGGGTCCACCACCGAGGAGCGGACACCAGGCAGCAGGCACCAGGTAGCAGGCACCAGACAGCCAGCACCAGATAGTAGTTAGCAGGCAGCAGTTCCTCCGTTCTTATTGTTTTCTCCGTCGACTTATGCCACAATTTTCAGAATGCCCAGATGGCTGGATCGTCCCCCTTTTATACCGGCTCGACCTGTTCCGGAATTTGCAATTTAAAATCAGGGAAATCTGATTGGTCGATTAGAGTTTTGACGGCAACTAAACCTCCTCTTTTCCATAAAAAAGAAATAATATTTGACATCTTCAAACTTTCATTAGTGTCATTGAAGATGTCAAATATTGTAAATTTTGGTGTATTTCTATTATTGGAAAGGATTATTGAGGAGAAAAACTGTAAAACACACAGTAAAAACAAGAACAATAACAATCATAAGGTCATCCTCAAAAACAGTCTATAAACAAAGATATAGATAAGATAAGATAAGATAAGGCCAAAAGATGTAGACATTACGAGTAAATATAAGGAGTCAAACCTGAGATATTTACAAGGTAAGTAAGAAGTAAATATGTTACAACGTATAGTCGATATTTATGTTTTGACTTTTACCTCACGTGAGAAAGAGGTTCTTCTTTAGTTAGCGGAATAAAAAGTAAAGTGTATTAAAAATAACTGCGTTAATTAAAACTGACTTCAAAACTAAAAAGTAAAAATATAATAAAAATTTTAATATCAATTAGATACTACCTACTATATTTATATGTGCCGTTTACCAATAGGTTCGGAATCGGTGCCAACTAATCATTAAATTATAAGTAGTAAATTGGGTTGGCACCGACTTCAAACTTATTAGTAAATAGCAAATATAAGTAATAGGTTGTATCTAATTAATATTAAATCTTTACTATTTTTTACTTTTTAGTTTTGAAGTCGGTTTTAATTAACGTAGTTATTTTTACATACTAGCATACTCGCCTAACTATACAGATCGATCACAAGGCACGGGTTCGATTCTCAACAGGCATCTAGATGTCTGCATTTCCGGGTCTAGATGTTTATTAAATTTATTCTGGTATCTATTTAAGTATTTCTTTGTATTAGAATCGTTGACTAACACCATAACACAAGCATATAATTTGCTTATTTTAAAGTTAAAAAAAATCAGTTCTGTTTTCTTATAAATAAGACTAGCTGTCCCGGTCAACTTCATTCCACCCGTTCTGTTTTTATGTAAAAATTAAATATTGTTTAACCTAGTTTCTTCACAGTTTTTCCATTTTTTTGTATTTTAAACCTTTCCTCGACTTCCACAAATTATTAAAAATCAAAATTTACCAAATCGGCCCAGCTGTTCTCGAGATTTACAGTTTTAACGAACAACAATTGATTTTTATATATAAGAGAAGATATGCATAAAAGATCATTCAGAAAAATGTGGGGACACGTTGTTGGAATTCATCTAAATGAGAACCTTTATTTCTGGAATTCTTCCTCTTTTGGTCGCCCCTTTGATTAACGGGCTAGCGTAAACGAATAACTTCACAGACCAACCGTAAGTATCGGTCTTGATTCCCGACGGAGGTAGGAATTTTTGTGATGAGCATTTAGATGTCTGCATTTACGGGTATAAACCTAGGTGTCTATCAAATTTATTCTGGTATCTTTTTAAGTACTTCCATGTACTGGAATCGTTGACTAACATTCATAACACAAGCATATAATTTGCTTACTTTGGGGTTAGATTCAATTTGTGTAACTTGTCCAGGGACATTTATTTATTTGTCATTTATTGTATACCAAACATTATTTTTTTTACAAGAGGCGAATGTAATGCCTATTGGTATTTTACACCAGTCAACCATGAGGTCAACAAAAACGGAAGTTTTCAGGTGCCACACAAATATTAGAAACTACGAGTATGTTAATATTTCGTGTACCTACTGTTTAATATTCAGCTACTAAAACTGTACATACCATACACAAAGATACATACATAACTGTTTATATGTATAAACATTTTAAATAAAACAAATATTATAATCCTAAACTAATATACACACAAAAACATACTTACGTGTTCCAGTCAAACCCTGTGCTAGAACCCGTGTATGACTACGCAAAGGATTCTACAGACGTCCCCACGAGAACAGCATAATTACACCAATGCTGCCGGTCTCGGTGACGAAGAATTCTTTTCCAACGGGCACCTAACGCCGAGCAGTGAGCTACTACTCCCCAATCAACCAACCTATAAACCAGAACGTATCGCCAAGTCGAGGTACGCTCTCCCGGGACACAATCCTTTTACTGACGTTGTAGGGTACAGTCCAATCCTTATAAATCATGAGGTCTCTTGCTCAAGACTGTTCGCTCACAAAGTTCTGTGAAGTTATAAAAAAAACCACTAGGTTAGGTAGCCATTCAAGCAATAACCTATGATAAATATATTAAAACTGCTACTTTACAAACTGAAATTGATTTGATTTCTACTTACGATTGCTTTGGGTGTAGCTTTTTACTAGTGTTTTAAATTTGTCCTTATCGCCCGCGTGTCGCATCAAGAGAGGTAGCTCGTTCCATCGCCGTGAAGCACATATTATGGAAAAGTTGGTGATAATATTAGATTGGTGCTACGAAATAGTGACAACGTTTGCGTTGAGCGAAGGTTGAAGGTTGAAAGAAATTTAAATTATTATTTACTAAGTGAGGAAAGTTGAGATGGAAAGTAATAAAGAATAAGGTCCTTAAGTAAGGTAATATGATTTTGATGACATATTGTAAGGTTATTTTTTTTCAATTACACCCATCCCACTAGGTATCAAAATGACAGTTTTTAAATAGCGATTTCATCAATATATGTAACTTATTTAAATGATTGAGCTTAATTTTCTAAACAGGTACCTACTATTATCCCGAAAGATTTTTTGACAGTTGGTTTTTATTATTATCGATGCACTTGTTAAGTGACAATTTTAACGTCTTTACCATGAGTTACTTTATTATAACGTTCGGTAATTTACGTATCGAAATCTATATCAGTTTTGGTCTGATATTTAGTTATCAAACTCACCAGTATAGTCGCTGTTCGAAGTTTTAACACAAATTTACGGAGAAGCTAACGAGTATTGCGCCGTAAACTCATGGTAAGGTCACAGAACAGTGCAAGAGGTTTCCATATTACATTAACTTCGAAATCTTGAACAATAGACTCAAACTTTTTCATCGTTGCCTTAATGGCGAACCTTTTGTAAAAAAAAACTTTTGTATAGCAGTCAAAAACCTTTCCAATTAGCCATTAGGGCTAATTGAGACCCACTAGAGATTTACTTGGAGCCAATTCATTAAAAAACAAAGGCAGTGTACACATGACATATTTATTCCTTTATAGACCTATAACGGCTTGTCTTACCTTTATAAGACTACAGAACTGCAGTGCTCACCTCTTTCGTGTTTCGTTACGTAAGATGGGCTAGGCATGATTCGTAGTATACTACTCAAGATGCTTATTTTGTCTTCTTCAAGTAGGTCACATATCTTTTTCCACTTTGATCTGTATTAAAATATAACATCCCCTGACAAACTGACTCTAACCCCAAAGTAGTCAAATTTAATATTTGTATTACAAATGTTAGTTGACGATTCTAATACATGGAAGTACTTAAATAGATACGTAGGTCACACTATAGTTTTGCGTAACTTAAAAAACAACATTTTATGACCAAAATATTATGTTTATTGCTTTACAAAATAATCTCCTTTACATTTTAAACATTTTTTCATACAATCGAACCATTTTTTAAAACAGGAGGACCAGAGATCTGAAGGCACGTTTTCTACGTACTGATTGAATGCTATCACTGCCTCTTCGGAGTTGGTAAAAGTAAAATGTCTCATCAAACCTTTGATTTTGGGGAAAATACAGAAATCACAGGCCAATATGCCAATAAATTATTGGATATTAGAACTTAAGAGCGTAGTTTTTATTTTATTTCATGAAATACAGAAGGTGCAGACGAAGACATACAGAAAATAAGATACATTCATGTTAAGTTCTATTTTGGGGTTTGTCGACAATTTAAGGCGGTATTTCCCATTAGAGGTGGATACCACCTACTAAATCAAAATAATTATTTTTTTTATTTAAAATTTTATTTAAATTAAATTATACCTATTATTTAAATTACTTACTTATTTTTAGAAAACATTTTAATAATCTCTGATGAAGTCAGAGCACAAGTCTAGTTAAATATGTACGAATCTCCGTTTTGTTTACAATAATGACAGTTTTATATAAAAAAGCCCATTGTGTACCGCACTGCTGCTTTAGCGGACCGCTGGGACTAATTTAAATTTCACCATCTCGGTATAGATCGAGAGGCCGTTGTAAATAAATGTATCTCATCGATTATTAGCCTGAGATTAGTGGAAGTGAGATTTTTATTTTTATTTTTAGGTATTCGTGGTTATTGTTCTAATCTTGACTTAAACACTCCTATATCTTTTATGGATGTTAATCAACGTTGTAAAGCAAATTTTACTAACCCACGTGTGTGTGTGTGTGCGTGCGTGCGAAAAACGAGGGGTTTTAGTTGTATTTAACTACGAAGTTGTTGGTAAAATTTAATAGGCGTTTTTAATGAAAATGCAGCGCATCACTGGTACAGGAGATATGGTTTTTAGTGTCTTCTATTGATTACAAATGTGTATTGGTGAAATTAAAAAATCATTTTTCGTATAATTTATACGAAGAGTTGTTTCCTACGTGGTTCAACTGCTAAAATTGTATAATTAAAAGGAAATATAGGTAACAGCATGAAAACAAATATCTTATACAACAAAGCTTGACATATAAAAAAGTAACACAAAAATGAAAAAAAATCAAAAACCCCAACAAAACCTACTTATAAAGTAAAAATAACTATCTCAACCACGTTAGCTTACAAAAAATACGTATTGAAACCGGTAAATCGGTTCAAAAGACACCACAGACAAACACATACGCAGACTCGTTGAATTCATGACACTACTTTTTTCCGTCTTGAGTTAAAGATTTATTGAAAAAAAAATCTAACTCTAAAAAAGTAGTTTCAAAATATTTAATTGGAACAATTAATTACTGTTCCTTTTGATTTATATTTGTGTTACATTTGTATTAATTGAACAAATCAACAGGTCAGGATCGTGACCACCTGACGTTTGCAAAATAGTTAATTTACTAATTTCTATGCTATTCCTTTCATCTTTTTCTATGCTATTTATTATATTTAAGGACCGATAAGCGTTTTCCTTCGGTTATTGCTTTTTGTGTCCATTCCAATCTCACTACTTTTCTTCAAAAGTCACAAAATTTTTAAATTATTAGTAATCACAAATGCGAAAATTTCAAAATGTTTAGGAGTACCCACACTATTGCTATTAATCAAAAGTCATTTCTAAAAGAGGATCAGTGCCAAAACTTAAAACTGTACTTTCTTTATTGTTGTGTAAACAATTTCATGTTTTTTGGCAAAATGGTATATGTGATATATTGACTGTTGTTATAGATTATTTTTGTAGCTGGTGGCTATCTTAAGTTGGTAGTCGAGTAGGTGACTTGGCCAACAATGGTCTCCTCATCTATTTGTGAGGGGACGAGCAGTCATTGTTTTTGTTACAACGGGAATGAGAGTGATTTTGCTAAAATATACAGGGCTGCTACACATTTGTACCAACTGACAACCCTGGCCATATTTATTTATTGTAATAGAATTTATATGATTTCATGAAACTTAAATACATACAAATTTGTATTTTGCTTCTGCGAACATCTTATAAAGCAAATATTTACTTGTTTTAATTTGTTATTAAGTTTATTTGTAAAAGTAAATGACAAGAGTTAAGCATGGCAATGTGATTTAGTTTTTAAATAGCCAACATAGAGTTGGCAATGCGTTTTAACATCTTTGGTTTATAGGCAATGTAACTTTTGTACCTTATAATTCTTACAAAAAGAAAATCTTTCTGCTAATTTGCTTTCCTCTAAAACTTAAATATACAAATAAAGCATTTTAATTGATTAAATTTCCAGTAACATCATAACATTTTGCAATCAATATTCTATCCCAATCACGCAAGAGACATGGCGTGAAGAGATGTATGTGTGTTCTAAGTATTTCAATCCCAATTATGAGTTTGCGAATAAATTATTTTCTTATTCAAACTAACTTTGTTACTTAAACTAACTTTCAAAATCATAACCATCTAAAAAAGCTACTTTACAAATAAAAGTGTAACTGATAAAATAAAATACACTAACTACTCTGTTAGTGTTTTTTTTTCCGTTACACTTTTATTACTCTACCTACATGATTAATAATAGTGTTGAATAAAATAGCTTGTAATTATCTAATAATAATAATATACTTCTCAAATAACATTTGTACTTTTCCGCGATACACTTTCTAACACACTAAGCTAAAGTGACTATACGTTCTGCCTAGCCCGTGGGGGATTTGGTGTGTTATGTATCCATATATTAAAGCCGGGTGGGTTATTTTTCCATTTTTATTACTTATTTTTAGTTTTTTCAGTCCTTGTTTCATGGGTTGATAACATTAATGATGTAACAATTTCTTCAGTTCGATTTACCAAACAGCCTCTGAAAAATAAACCTATGTACTCGTACTTATGTATAATTGAAATATGTGTTTTGAATATTTTGTGAAATTAACTTCAGTATGTTTGTGCTTCAATTACAAAAGTAAGTTTCATACATAGCAAGCAACATTACACTATACCGTTACTGTCATTATGTTAAAACTTAAGCTACATTGGTCTCTAGGTGCAAACTATGTTTATAGTGAAATCTTAAATGGTTCCAGCGAGACGTTTAAACCGAAACACATTGTTTGCAACTATAATAACGTAAAACAATAAAATGCCACAGGCATTGAACAATTTACTTAAATCTAGTTTTTGGACGCAGTTTCACCTACGCCGTAAGAAGTGATACGGTTTGATTTCAAGTAAAAATGTCTCAACTCTTACTTCATTGTTTTTTTTATATGGCAAAAATGATAAGAGATAACCACAACTATGGACACCATAGATATCATAGGATGTCCTGTGGCCGAGATGTTACTCTACCGGCTACCCTAGCCTCCGGACCGTAACATGATACTGTCATCATGGCGACCAGAATAGGTTTTTCTTTCATTTATTTTATAACAATAATATACATATTTCTGTTACAAAAAGTTTTGCAAAATCCTTAAATTGGTTAGTCCGCAAGTTTAACGGTAACGGGAGTCATTTCGTAACCATTTAAATTGTAATATTTTAATATATAATAATAAATATCTATAACGAACCGCATGCCAAAACATTGTTACTATTCACTACGTATTATTAAGCTCAAAAAACCTATGGATCTAACTTCGTAATTGCGGAGGCTGGAGTACCACAAGGTACTTTATTAGGTTCACTACTATTCTTGTTTTATATAAATGGTAAATGGTGATTAACAAAACTGCAATTATTGCACGTCTCTTCGCTTATACCTTATAGTAATCGCAGATAAGGAAGGTAAGGCATTAAATCCCTATCCAGACAAGTTTCTGCATAGCACTCTACCACTAGTGGTCTAGTTGGTACCGACCCGTTTCGCCTTTGCTCTACAAGCTGCCAGGCAGGGCGGCAGATGGTCTATTCTACACAGAGGGACCGAAACAACACGGGGGGCATTTAATATAGTGTCGTAGATGTGTCAATAACCCTATACAATAGTTTTAATTCGTATTTTATTTTAATACCTTTAGAAATTTATATAGTCATATTCATTTCTTGTGTCAAATATTGTTGAAATACAGTCAACGAAGATCTATCTTATGCTTTACTATCTTAATATATATAAATCTCGTGTCACAATGTTTGTCCTCAATGGACTCCTAAACCACTTAACCGATTATAATAAAATTCGCACACCATGTGCAGTTCGATCCAACTTGAGAGATAGGGTAGCTTATATCTCAATTTATGGTAAAAAAATTACCATCCGAACGAAGCCGGAACGGGCAGCTAGTTATATTATAAAGTATTAATACCTACATATAAATAAAATATTTAACATTCACAGATATGCAATATGTACAGTTGTACCAACTTTATATAAAATTTTATCTTGAAATGTCATGTCAATATACATTTTTATATTATTATATTGCACATTAATATCAAAGAACCACATTAATATTATAGTTTTTCAAAAATGCGATAATAAATAGTCAAACCTACAAATAAAAAAGGAGAAACTACTAGGCTATTTAATTTTAGTTTTTAATATTTGAATAGTCCTTTTTCAATCTACGTTTTATCAAAAACAAACAAACGAAAGACGAGATGTCTTCGTTTTGTTTTATGTTTTCTTATTGATAATGGAATGCAAACAATGAGACGAATTTCCTGAAGGTAAGACATTCACTTCGCCTTTAGACATCAAAGGTGGTAATGGTGCGTTGAAAACAAGTTCACATTACCCTCCGAACCATAACACGTAACCGGCAAACATTAACGTAAGGGCGACAGGAATAGGTAAGGCGGTATTACCAAACCGGACGAGTCGCTGCGAAACTCTACCTAAACCTAGTAGGATGTCACGGGGTTAGTGACGAAAAGCCTACGCTCGTCTTTTACGAGTTGGACAGTAAGGCAGACAGTCTATTCTGCAAAGAAGCCCGGACCAATACGGGGGAAAAACTTTTGATGTTTTGGCCATGAGACCGACACTATCACTTAGTTTTTGAATTTCATTTTATTTTTAGTGTATTTATTTTTTTATGTATTTTGTTCAAATAAAGAGTCTTTAATTCAATATGTTCTATCTTTGATTGCAATAAATTTACAAAACATGATAATTATATGTCCCAAATACGGGCAGTAGTGTTAGTCACTTAAAAATAAATAATAAAAAAATTCCTTTAGGTCACGCAGTCAAAACCGCAGGCCTAATCTACTAAAAATAAGCTGTGACTCTGAGTAAAGCGAAATGTCTGTTGTATTTCTACGTCGATTGAATAAATCGATAGTAGTTAAGAGTTAATTAAGCTTAAGGCAAATGCTTTGTTTGCGAGAACTGTAAGCATTATTAATGTTTTGTAATAATTCAACGCCATCTTTGAGATTGTGTTAACAACTTGAATTGGAAATACGTGCTGACTCACTGGCTTATTATAATTGGTTTGTAAATCTCTTTAAAGTTGTTTACTTACTCTGGCACTTGGTGAGTCTTTATCCTATTAATATTATTTTTATATATATAATTCTTCTGTGAGTGTGTATGTCACTAAACTCCTTCTAGACGACTGGACTGATGTCGAATAAACTTTTTGTATGTGTTCTAGGGAATTTGAGAATGGTTTAGATTCACAATTTGGTCTCCTGGAAAATGTTTTTTTTTAATAATAACTAGTTGTTGATTTTGGAATGTTTCACATCGCCTCCGACAGACTGCGCTACTGTCGAAGCATTAATGTCAAGCGATACGAAGTTTGCTGGGTCAGCTAGCAAATGTATAAATTTGTATGTTTGTTTGTTACTCCTTCACGCAAAAGCTTCTAAACCAATTTTCATGAAATTTGGCGCACATATAGAGAGTAGCTTGGATTAACACATAGAATAGTTTCTATCCCGAACAAAAGTTCTTGTGGGACCATTAACCATGAGGGCAACGCCGCGGGCCGCAGCTAGTTAGAAAATAAAATGAAATAGAATTTCGTTCAATTTTCTACTTATCTACCAAACATATACGGAGACTTTTCGTGAAGATATATAGTGAAATCTGTCTTAATATTATTACATTTGTTTTTAAATAATACATTTTTAATTAATGTACAATTTTATTCTATTAAATTAGTGAATTAATAAGAAGCACTCAAATGAAAATTTTGGATAAAACACTTGTCTGTCGTACCTGAAGATATCGTTCAGCTCACGTATGGCAAAGTTTTCGAACGAACAATCCCGTTTTAATACTTGCGTCTAAATGTTATTATACTTACTTTGGTTTTGGGATGCCCAAAATCTTCATTGTAAAAGAAATTTTGAGTAAAATTCCATAGTTGGTAGTCATAAATACCAATAATGTCGATGGAGCGTTGCGAAGCTGGAACTTCAAGCCTCTTAGTGCGAAGATACCCTATTCGGACGGTACACGATTCTGGTGAGCACTGAAGTTATGTAGTAAAATTAGATTTGTATAAATTGTTGTGAATGTTTGGTGAATATTACTTAAATTTTCCTTTCGCACTCAAAACATTTTTTATTATTTTTCAGGTTTTTTTTATTTCTATTGTAATTTTTATTTGTATGAAAAAGGTAATACGTAAAGGAAGCCAGAGGTTTGTCAGGATCGTGAAAACTGGCACTCGATACTCTCTGCCTTCCTTGCTTTTATGTATGTATTATCATTGGTCAGAGAGACAGATGGTCTATTGTACTCAGTAGGCATGGAACATCACGAGTAAAAAGAAATTTTATCAGATTTTCATTATTTGAAAAATTATCCTGTACCTACTTGTTTATATGAGCCAATAATAATGATGCAATATTTGTAGGCACCACCTCCATAATCGTATCTATAACGCGCTAATCATTAGCTAACCAGTGTGGCTCAGAACATTATATTATAACTAGCTGACACAGCAAACTTCGTATCGCTTGACATTAATGCTTCGATTGTAGAGCAGTCTGCCGGACCCAATGTCAAACATTCCAAAATCAACAAGTACTTATTATTAAAAAATAATTAAAAAACATTTTCCAGGAGACCAAATTGTAAATCTAAACCATTCTGGAATTTCCTTGAACACACACAAAAAGTTTCATCAACATCGATCCAGTCGTCTAGAAGGAGTTCAGTGACAAACACAACAATTACATATTATTTAAAGATATTGTAACCTCGCTCTACTTGTGTTTTAAGTTATACTCAAAATTATAAACTTGAAAGCTGGTACGATTTTCCTACTCCTCATTTACCATAGAAGATCCTCATCACGACTAGGCACAATCTCAATTCATACAATAAAACTACATTACGTCGAAATAAGCCACGAAACAAATTCAAAAAATCAAAAACGAATAAATATATAATCTTAATAATCTTTCAAATAATATAATATAATGCGATATAGGTACGAGACCTTTTGTTTCAAAAGAGTATTTTTTTTGCTTTTATTTCAAAATTCTAAATTTAATCAAACATTCAATTTATTAAATAAATTAATAGTAACTAAACGTTAATTAATAGCTCTAAAGTGCGAATTATGTATAATATTAATAGTTATGCGTTAATTAAGCGAGAGACAAACGCTTTGTTGGAGATTGCTAATATTAATGCTTTGTAATAACTCGATGTTATCTTCGGGATTGTGCTAATACAGTACAATATCGATTAGTAATGTATAATAAATAAATAAATAAGTAAAAAAATATTCCCTGGAGAAGTTACACAAATTGGATCTAACCCTAAAGAAAGCTAATTAAATGCTTGTGTTATGGGTGTTAGTCAACGATTCTAATACATAGTAATACTTAAATAGATACCAGAATAAATATAATAAATACCCAGACCTGGAAATGCAGACATTATAATGTTCATCACACAAATGCCTGCACCCATCGGGAATCGAACCCGAGCATCGCGGTTGGTCGATTTATGTTATGTAAAGAAATATTAAAAAATAATCATAGTAACTAATATGATAATAATATAACTAATACAAAAAACCAATTTGTAAAAAATGATATTTAATTTTAAATAACTCTTACATCCAACAATAGAAATAAATCTTTAACAACCCTCTCTTCTAAAATCTGACAAGCTTTCGTTGACTATTTTTCAAAGATTGCTTTCCGAGCTCGGACTCTACTCGTGGTCGCTATGGTAGGCATTCATTCAGCGAGTCGAGTCCCTGCAAAACTCTACTACCTAGTCAGATATCACGGTTCTAGTGACGATAAGCCAATGCTATAAAAACTTTTGCCATAATAAAGTCTGATAATTTTTTGCATGCTTATAATAATACCTACGCATCATAACCAATACCAAGTCATTTTTATTATTACTGTTTGTTGTACAAAAGGATGCCCTACGATTCGTTTTTAACTACAAGTGCAGTGACAAATATCTGCGTTCACATTACTTACAATAAAAAAAAAACGCCTCTGTGGTCTAGCGGTTCAGGCGTTGGACTTGACTCCATGAGGTCCCGGGTTCGAATCCCGGGTCGGGCAACAAAAAGAAAATTTGGTTTTTCCAATTTTCTAATAAAAAAAATGTTGCTCGGTATTGGATGTGTGCCCGGTTGACGATTGGCTTGCCACCTATCACATTATAGGACTTAGTGTCTTCGGCTAGTCGTGGGTGCCCTGGTTGTTAATTTGCCTACCTCTTCATGGATATGGGCGTGAAGATACTTTTTTTACAATCAAAAAACGATTATTTTTTGTAAAAAATTGAACCTATTTGACCCGTAAAAAGAGAAACTATAGAAAAAATAATGAGAGCTCCTCTTAACATCAGGACAAATTTATCGGTTTTTCTCATTCGAAAAAAAATCAACGAAATTCTGAACCAGACCAAGAATACAGTCCAACGGCTTTTCTTCCAATAAATTCTTAAAAAGAGAGCGTTAGCATATTATTCTTTGTCATTTAAACCGCGACCAGTAGAGTTACCCTTTAAGCTCGATTCATGCAATATTGGAATCGAGTAAGTCAATTTAGGTAATTAGGCTAATTATTAACATTTAGTTAATAGTAAACAAAACATATTTTATCAGCTTCCTTGAATTTATTTGTAACTAAATGTTAATTGTACACTAGACTGTGTTTTAGTAAATCTTGTCACAGTCAAATTCCTGAAAATACGCGGTCCCGTTTAATATTCCAATTTGTCCTTAGTCAACAAATTTTTTAGCATTTGAATTTTTCTTAGTCTGTTTGGTACTCGATTAGGTATCCCGGTGGTGCCCCGACGTATTCCTTTATGAAAGTGAGTACTTTTTAACGAATAAAAAGCCATACCATTTCCATATTTCCCGTGTCTATTTCCTCGTCATATTCCTGAAAACCCGTCGTCCCGTTTAATGGAGTTCATATTTTCCAATTTGTCTTTTCAATTACGATTTTACAGCTGAAACCAGTGAAATGTTGATTGCAATTCCGTTGTCGGCAAATTATGTGCATTGTTTTTGTTCACGTTCAAAATTTAACGTCAAATATTTCATTTACATATTACAGGATTCTGCGGCCTTGTCAATGGGATTAACTCATTATTAATCAGATTTTAATTAAAAATAAAAGGAGACGGGATTAAGGAATTAGCGATTCGTCTAATCAGTGATTATTGTTGCTAACTGCTGCAACTAGATATTTCACTGCTGCGTTGGTGACTTTTTGGGAACGACTATCTTCACGCCCATATTCCCGAAGAGGCAAAACCAAGGCACCCACGATTAGCTGAAGACACTATGTCCCATTATGTGATAAGTTGCTAGCCTATCGCCAACCGATCCCGGGCAACGTTAGTTTTTAATAGAAAATCAAAAATATACATTCTATTTTGTTTCCCGATAGAAACAAACCCGGTATCTCAAGAAGTCAAGTCCAACGCCGGACCGCTAGACCACAGAGGCCATATACTAATATTACATATTAATTATATGTTTTATTCATTACATATCTTATTATACTTATTACAGTTATGTAATAACCTACGTACTCAGAAAATAAAAGTCAATTAAGGAACGGGAAATCGAACCAAATTAATATAATCGTGTTTTGATTTCCTACTTATTTGAAACATTTTGTAAACTTTTAGTACAAATAAAATGATGTTGCTCATGATCGGTTAAAGATGGTAAGGATGGGTAGTAAGCCCTTAACTGGACAAGTTGCAGCACGGCACTCGATTAACAGTGACCTTATTGATAATGTCCCATTTAATCTTTGCTTATTTCTTACGCACTCGTAAGAAATCGGATAAAAGTCAGATAGTCTTAAAGTTGTAAGACCATAAGAGAAGGCAAATCTACTAAGTTTCATTCAGTATCAAAACCCGTTCTCAATCTTCTCCTCCAGTGTTTATTTTATAGTAATTTTTAATTTTAATTTTAAAATCTCTGCTTCCTATTAATCAGTTTGCGAGAGGCCAATTTCGGTCTATTTATTACCACAAATGCGACGAGGATTGGTGGTACAATTTTTGAGGGTTTGTTCGGATTGGTATTTATCACTACCGCGTCTCCGTTATTACATATATACACTAAAACACACGTACTTTTATTACATACATACATATCTTCACGCCAAGTCCCTTACGGGGTAGGCAGAGAGTATCGAGTGCCAGACCTCACGATCCTGACAAACCTGTCTTGCTTCCTTCACAT